>JASDQU010107806.1:36565-69133 GCA_032191745.1 Picea mariana
AGAAGAATGGGTCACATACATTTTGATAACCTTGTCAAAGTCAACAAAAGAAAAGGATTCAGAGAAATTCCCCAGATCATGAAACCAACCAACACTTTATGCAAGCATTGTCAACAAGGAAAGAAAACAAAGACCAGGTTCAAATCAAAGGAATATTCAACAACAAGACCACTGGAAATTATGCACACTGATATAATTGGACCAATTACAACAAAGGGTTTAAAAGGTGAGAAATACTTTATGTTATTAGTTGATGACTATACAAGAATGACTGCAGTTTTCTTTCTTAAGAATAAGCTAGAAACTTTTGAAAAATTTAAGATCTACAAGGAAATGGTTGAAAATGAAATGGATTCAAAAATCAAATGCTTGAGATCTGATAATGGAGGAGAGTTCACTGAAAAGGATTTTATGGACTACTACAATATTCATGGAATAAAAGGGAAATTCTTCATTTCTAGGACACCTCAACAGAATGGAGTTGTTGAAAGAAAGAACAAGATAGTACAGGAAATGGCTCGAACAATGCTAATGGATTCCAAATTGACATATATATGTTGTACATAGGTAGTGCATACAACAATTCACATTCAAAATAGAGTAATTCTCATAAACAACACTAACAAAACTCCCTACGAGCTATGGAAAGGAAGACCAACAAACGTGAAGCATTTCAGAGTTTTTGGAAGAAAATTTTACATCAAAAGAGAAGATGGAAGAGTGGGAAAGTTTGAATCTCGTGTGGAAAAAGGAGTACCTGTTGGTTACTCAAGTAAAAAGAAATCATACAAGTGTTACAATCTGAGATTGAAAAAAGTTGTGGAAAGCATCAATAGAACAATTGACGAAACAGGCAGACCAGAATCAAAGGAAGAAGAAAATGAATCAATGGAACAACCTTTTGAAGAAGAAGCAAAAGATGAAAAATAAGTAGAATAGGAAGATGAAGAGAATCCAACTGAAATAGAAGAGTGAACTCAGTAAGCATCTCCAAAGACACCTAGAAGATGAGTAGAGAAGAATCATCCTTCAGATCAGATTATCGGAAACAAAGATGCATGAGTTGAGACTAGAAGAAGAATCCCTTCACTAGAAAAAACACACCTAACACTCTTATCTACAATTGAACCAAACTATTTTGAAAAATCCAGCAAGGATTAATTTTTGAATAAGGCCATGGATGAAGAATTGGATCAAATAGAGAAAAATGACACTTGGGAATTGGTTCCAATACCAAAGAATAAGAATGTGATCGACAAAAAATGGATTTTCAGGAATAAATTGAATGAAGATGGACAGGTTACAAGGAACAAAGCTATATTGGTATGTAAAGGATATGTATAGATTGAAGGAATTGAATTTGAAGAGACATTTGCCCCAGTTTCCAAAATGGAAGCAATCTGTTTGCTTTTAGATTATGCATGCTCCAAAAATATTAAAGTGTATCAGATGGACGTAAAATCAACTTTTCTAAATGGGGAACTTGAAGAAGAAGTCTACAATGAACAACCCGAAGGATTTTAGTTTTCAGAGAATGCATATTATGTTTGTAAATTAAAGAAGGTCGTGTATGGTCTAAAATAGGCTCCTAGAACATGGTACTCTAGACTGGATAAGTATCTACAATAGGTAGGGTTCAGAAAAGGAAGTACAGACAACAACCTCTACATCAAGATAATTCAAGGTAATATTTTATTAATTTAAGTTTATGTTGATGATATTATTTTTGGTAATGATGATGACAGGTTAAGCCAGAAATTTTCAAAGGATATGCAGAATGAAATTGAAATTTCATTACTTGGAGAACTATCCTTCTTTCTTGGACTTCAAATATGTCAAAGCAACCAAGGAATTTTTATTTCTCAAACCAAGTATATCAGAGAAATGATAAAGAGGTTTGGAATTGAAGATTTCAAACCAGTTATCACTCCCATGCAAACTAGTTTCAAGTTGAGAAAAGATGATGATTCAAATCCTACAGATCATAAGAAATACATGTCAATGATTGGCATCTTACTATATGTGACAACATCAAGACCAGATGTAATGCAGGCAGTTGGATAGGTGGCATGATTTCAAGAAGCACCAAAGGAATCACATGTATTACCAGTGAAGAGGATTTTCAGATATCTCAAAGGAACATAAGAGTTTGGATTATGGTATCCAAAAGGAAAGGATCCATCACTTATTTCCTACACATATGTAGATTGGGAAGGTTGTATTGATGATCGACAAAACACTAGTGGAGCATCATTCTACTTGGGTGAGTGTTTATTATCATGGCTAAGCAAGAAACAATCATCAGTATCTTTATCTATAGCTGAGGCAGAGTATATTGCAGTAGCATTATGTTGTACACAGGTTCTTTGGATGAAACAAACTCTGACAAATATATAGTTTGATTCTGATGAGCCCATTCCAATCTATTGTGATAATACAAGAACCAGCAGTATCTCAAATAACCCGATGAAGCACATTCCAATCAAGTAACACTTTCTATGGGAGCAGGTTTTAGAAAAGAACATCAGAGTTGAGTATGTGGGAACAAAAGAACAAGTGGAAGACATATTTACAAAACCACTTCCATGGGAAGCCTTTGAGTATCTTCGCTAGAGACACAGAGTTATTTCTACTCCAAAACAAATGATTTTGAATGCTTATCTTATATGTCTTAGATGTACACAAGGAAGCACCATAAAGAGGAAAATTCAGTCAAGGGGAGCATCCCCAGATGGAAAGATACCTTTGCCATTGATGAAAAAGGGGGAGAGATTCATTAGATGCAGAGGACAGAGGCATGGTTCTAGGGGGAGAAATGGTCACAAAGATGTAGAGGATAGAGGGATGTTTCTAGGGGGAGCATGAGTGATATGACTTCAGTATTGCATGACATAATTTCAGTTTTTCATTAGAGTGTTTCCATCAATGCAAAAGGGGGAGATTGTTGATTAAGATTGGTTGTCATTGATGCCAACCCTTGAAGAAAGACCGATAGGACAAAGGTTTGGGTAATGGACCCAAGTTTGTTTAATGTAAAGATGAATCATTATTTTTTTTTCATGGTTGATAATAAGTACAAATGGATGAACTCCAAAGTGGTCCCCTTATGGTGAAAGCCCTCACGAGAAGATGCTTTGTGGATTGATTTATCCTAGAAGTATGGTTAGACAAATAATGCTTATTTGTGGAATAATGAGATGAAGGTCAGTGAATTTTTCAGTGAACATATCCTATATGGATAGTTTTTGTCATGCCATTTCCAATGGTATGTGGAACTTCACATAACTACTCATGGTTAGAGAGTTATGGGCATGAGAAGTTGGAGAACCCAGGTTTGGGTAATGGACCCAAGTTTGTTTGATGGATAATGGTATGAGTTTTGATATATNCCAAAACAAATGATTTTGAATGCTTATCTTATATGTCTTAGATGTACACAAGGAAGTACCATAAAGAGGAAAATTCAGTCAAGGGGAGCAACCCCAGATGGAAAGATACCTTTTCCATTGATGAAAAAGGGGGAGAGATTCATCAGATGCAGAGGACAGAGGCATGGTTCCAGGGGGAGCAATGGTCACAAATATGTAGAGGACAGAGGGATGTTTCTAGGGGGAGCACGAGTGATATGACTTCAGTATTGCATGACATAATTTTAGTTTTTCATTAGAGTGTTTCCATCAATGCCAAAGGGGGAGATTGTTGATTAAGATTGGTTGTCATTGATGCCAACTCTTGAAGAAAGACCAATAGGAAAAAGGTTTGGGTAATGGACCCAAGTTTGTTTAATGTAAATATGAATCATTATTTTTTTTTCATGGTTGATAATAAGTACAAATGGATGAACTCCAAAGTGGTCCCCTTATGGTGAAAGCCCTCACAGGAAGATGCTTTGTGGATTGATTTATCCTAGAAGTATGGTTAGACAAACAATGCTTATTTGTGGAATAATGAGAGGAAGGCCAGTGAATTTTTCAGTGAACATATCCTATATGGATAGTTTTTGTCATGCCATTTCCAATGGTATGTGGAACTTCACATAACTACTCATGGTTAGAGAGTTATGGGCATGGGAAGTTGGAGAACCCAGGTTTGGGTAATGGACCCAAGTTTGTTTGATGAATAATGGTATGAGTTTTGATATACTTTTAGGTAATACTATTCTATATGGATATTACATTTCATTCCATTTCTGGTGGTATGTGGAACATCACATAAATCCTCACGGTTTGAGAGTTATGGCCCTACGAAGTTGGAGGACCCTCATATGTCATATAGAAGCCCCAAAAGGTCAAAGTAGTCAAAGTGGTTTAAGAGATTTTAGAAGGTAAATAATAACATGAAGTGATGAGTGTACTATAATTCAAAGTGAATACAAAATAAAATATTTCAATAATAAATTTAATGGAGAAATTAGAAGTGGGTTAACCCTAAAATAAGGAAAGTGGGCAAAGTGACCTAGAAGATGTTTTTAAGGAAGCCACTTGGAGAGTATAAATAAGAGGCAAGGCTCTCTCATTTTAGATCACACTTGAGCATATTGAATATATATAGTTTTATTAGGTAACCAAAGGATATCTAAGCCGNGGTCAAAGTAGTCAAAGTGGTTTAAGAGATTTTAGAAGGTAAATAATAACATGAAGTGATGAGTGTACTATAATTCAAAGTGAATACAAAATAAAATATTTCAATAATAATTTTAATGGAGAAATTAGAAGTGGGTTAACCCTAAAATAAGGAAAGTGGGCAAAGTGACCTAGAAGATGTTTTTAAGGAAGCCACTTGGAGAGTATAAATAAGAGGCAAGGCTCTCTCATTTTAGATCACACTTGAGAATATTGAATATATATAGTTTTATTAGGTAACCAAAGGATATCTAAGTCGAATTTTAGAGGGAAGATGAAGAAAAGAAGGCCAGAATTCAAGGGAGGAAAATTCTTTTGATGATGCTTTCTAAGGTATGTTATTTACATGTCATCTCACCATTTTCACAATAATTTTTTTTATAGAATGATTTAGACCGTGAAATAGATATTCCATTGAGGAAACATTGTTGTAGGAAAATCTCCCTACGGACAGGTAGGTTTCCTCTTGAGAGCTAGACCCTTATCTCTACGACAGAAGGTGCTTAACATGGACACTGACTTACTTTTAGATATAATCAAGCTGATGAACAAAAGACAAAGAGGAAGGCATGTACATTATGAACATCATTTGTCCCTGCAAGGTCCAGGATGAGCTTCGATCTTGAGCTCCTTGGTAGGTCCTGTAAGACAAACAAAAGTACAAAAGACTTCCTACTCTACTGAGATTAGCTAAAACATAGATCCATCTACTCCAGAAAAACTTATATGGAACAAGTACAAGTTTAAAAGAAGCAGTCCAAGCATGAATTATATTGATGAGAAAAAAGTGTTACTTACAGCCATGGATGTAGTGCAGTAGCTTCACCAAGCTCTCCTTGTCCAAACCCTTGCACAAATAACCCACATACAAGATGTTGATGCTCCAAATGACATCTCCCTCATGAGATCATAAGTTAGATGTTGTTGCAATGTCTCTCTTCCTGTACTATATGTTGCCTATGAGATCATAGGTTTCATACCTCCAATCTTTCTCTCCTTTCACCATGAGAAGGCCTCCTTATATAGGCTTGGAGAGGCCCAACCACTTGAGATATATTTGGGGTAAGTTGAGGATTTTCCTCCTTCAGTTATGGATCTTTCCTAAGATCATGGCTTTACCAAGGATTCAAATCCAACTGCCTCCAGAGATTGAAGGGATATTTCCCTCATTCTTCTCAACAAACCAAATTTCACCCAGAAAAGGTAGCGCTCCCCAAAAAGGGGCACCAAAGCATTATAACGCTCCCCCAAAGAAGGACAGGGAACACCAGTGCTCCCTAATAGTGTATAGGGGAGCGCTCTCCTACAAAACCCATTTTTGAGTGGTTCTTTTAGTGCAAAAATGATTGTACTTCTAGTAGATTGATTCCTCCTCTTCAAAACTAGTCTTTGAGGTGTCCTAAGTGTCCCTGTCATGTCATTGGAGGCATGACATAGGAAAGAAGGAAATATGATGTTAGCAACACTTATAACACTTGTGGTCAAGATGCGACACTTACAACACTTGTAATTCCAACACTTGCGACACTATCGAGGTGAGTAATTTTGAGGTGTAACAGATTTCCTCCCAAAGTACGAAGTTAGAAGACGTGATAACTAAAGTACTTTGTAGACTTTTTTAAGCAAGGGTATAGATGCAGAGAACTTGATAGAAGATGCACACAAAAATCCAACAAATATTATGACATGTTTCAAACCCAAGGCAGGCATACCTATGCTTGGGTGATAAAGACTTGCAAGATATGGCTGCCATAAAATACACTGTGGATCCATAATTATATTGATAAAAGGTATAGCCACTGAGGATACAGTGTGGATCTATACTCCTATGACCTAAACTGATCATAGCCATGAATAATACACAGTGGATCTACGAGATGACAAGACATAGCCACGACCAAAACAAAGTGGATCTATGTAACAATATATGTGTCATTGTTCAAAAGAAACTCCTTCACAACCTGGGAAAAGTACATATAAGAGTGATGACTCAACCCAGGGTCTTCTTAACGATCCCGATGTAGTACGAATCTAACCATGTGGATAGATGTCCTGATGTCGAACATGGCAGAAGCCACTTGATTACCGATCAATGATGTAAACCGTTAACAAGCACGAGGGAAATCACCATTGATGCCAATGATTCCCAAGGTACCCTAGTACATTCCAACAAATGTGAATAGATGAGCTGAAGTCGAACATTCGTGGAATCATCCTATCAGATTTCAATGATGTAAACCCATTTTCGGATGCGAGGAGGCTTGCCATTGAGGCATGCAGGTACCAAGGTACTAACTGGTTTCTAAGTCTATTTCTCGGATAATGTGTTGAAGTCGACAGGAATAGACTCGTTGCAGGAGGTCCTTGATGTATCCCCCATCAATGACACAAAATTGACACAGAGATGTAAATTGGTAGATCAAATGAACATGGATTGACACGGGTATTGAAACAAGATATTTGTGATGGATGACTCTCGAGGCGGATACTTCCCTTGAACATTGAGGCACAATAGCAGAAACATGACATGGACCAAAACACGATGATGCAGTGGATACTGTGACTTTTGTTGGGTGACCCAAAGGAGTAAGAAAAACTTAGAGGATTGGTTCAGTGCAGAGGTTCAGTGGATTAATATCTATGCAAAGACAAAGTGTCGTGTTCAAGGGTGACTCTAAGAGTTACTGGTAATGTTCTCAAAAACTGCTTGGCTTGCTTTCTTCAATTTTCCCCCCATCCAAATAGACGATTACCTCTTTTTAATTTAACGAGCTCGAGGAGGGTAACACATGCTCAATATAACTCACCTTCGGTAAGTTCCTCTTCCTTTGTTTAACAAACTGGAAGAAGTAAGGGTTCGGTCCCATATGTGCCCTTCAATGTATGATTGTTTAACGAGTCCAGAGAAGGTAAACTCAGTGGTTTTTGATATTTAGAGAGTCTGAAAAAGAACTTAAAGATGACTCCATTGTTGTCTTTTTTAGTAATGTTAGTCTCGCGAGGCCGAAAAAAGAGATAAATTATCACTCAAAAGACGCCCTTTCAAACCTTTTAACAAGTGGGAAATGAAGCAAGATCACTTGACAATATTTTCATGTTTAGAGAGTCTGAAAAGAGCTTAAAGACGACTCCAGGGGGTTCCTTTTTCGTGTATCCATATAGGTCCGAAAA
Organism: Picea mariana; assembly: GCA_032191745.1. Lineage (NCBI taxonomy): Eukaryota > Viridiplantae > Streptophyta > Pinopsida > Pinales > Pinaceae > Picea > Picea mariana. Next base: position 44,359 of record JASDQU010107806.1, read on the forward strand.
ATAGATAAAATTTTACCCGGATGCATTCTCGTGTATTTACGAGCACGAGAAAGAACAAAGACTAAGCTCGGTACTCTACCCCCAGCTTGAAAGCTAGTGGCTTGACTCCAGAATGATCATCAAAGGTTGGAGACATGCCCCCCAAGCTTCANTCACCAATTTTTGTGCTAGATGGAGAAAAAGGATACAGGTGGATGAAATGAAGGTTAAAAAATGAGACCTAACGAAAGACTCAACTCGACATCTACGAGATCTGGAAAAAGAATCAACTTGAAGGGAGAGGTAATTGTTTCATTTTTTTATGAGCTTGACACAGGAAAAGAACTATGCTCAAGGTTTCAGGTTCAATCCCCAGATTTGCGTTTCATTTTTTAACGATCTTGCTATAGAGAAACAAACCATGCTCAAGACCTCTGTTTCATTTTTTAACAAGCTTGCTACAGAGAGGAAACAACTATGCTCATGGATTCTTCTTGATCATGGCTTCCAAGAGGATAATTCTCTGGAGGGACACCATGTCAAGGGACAAAACTCGGTCATGGCTTCTAAGACATCTTCACTGGATGGAAGAAAAATTCTTTGGAAGGAACACATGTTGAGGGTCTCGACAGAGGTAAGGATATCAAGCCCCAATAGCCCTACCGAAGATATCACCATGTCAACTACTGGATCTAAATCATCGAAATTTGAAGCCATGGGAGACAACACCACATAATTAACATGTGACAGGGGCAATACTATTTGCATATAAGAACCATTTAGGGAGGTAATCCAGTCAGGATCGATGAATAAAAGTTGATCAATAGTCACAATTATTCCATTGTGAGGGAAGGATATCACATGGAAAAGAGTGGATACAATAGCTTTCATGGCATAGACATAATCTCACCTAAGGAGTAAAGCGAAGTCCAAGGGGCCTCTGACTACCATGACATCAATGAAGACATTTTTCCCTCCCAAAGTTACAAGAAACTGAGGAAGGGTCCCTAATGGCTGATTGGTTCTTCTGCTAAAATCTAACAGATTCTGTGTAACTGACACAATATGAGGACAACCCAAAGCGTTCCAAGAAATAGAGGACAAAATACTAATGGATGCACCTTCATATATCAGCGTTTGAGGAACGTCCTGACCAAAAACCTGTACTGTAATCTGGAAAGGAATGTGAGAGGGAAGACGAGATCCAGTTAGCACACCCCAATCAAAATGGATGGCCTCATTACTTGGAGGGGGTTTTGCGGGAGAATGAGGAATTCCCTCCAGCATGGTAGATTATATATCAACGAGAAAAACATGGGAAGTATCGGGTTTACTCTCTAGAGGGAGAGTAGGATCGACCAATGGTGGACTTGGATCAACCACTTTGGTACTCTTTAGAGAAAGAGAGGGATTGACTGATGATGTAGCCAGAGAAACCACTTTGGCACTCTTCGGATGAAGGGTGGGACTGGCCAAGGAAGGGACTAGATCAGTCACTTTGGCACTCCTCAATGGAAGAGTGGGATTGACCAATGATGTAACCAGAGAAACCACTTTGGAACTCTTCGGATGAAGGGTGGGACTGGCTGAGGAAGGGACTAGATCAGTCACTTTGGCACTCCTCAATGGAAGAGTGGGATTTACCAATGATGTAACCAGAGCAACCACTTTGGCACTCTTCGGATGAAGGGTGGGACTAACCGAGGAAGGGACTGGATCAGTCACTTTGGCACTCCTCAATGGAAGAGTGGGATTGACCAATGATGTAAATGGAGCAACCACTTTGGCACTCTTTGGATGAAGGGTGGGACTGAACGAGGAAGGGACTGGATCAAATACTTGGGTTACACTCTTTTGATGAAGAGTGGGGCTAATTGATGACGGAACTGGATCAACTACTTGGGTTTGTGGTTCAATTGAGGAGAAAACTAGATTGACCATCTGATCAACCAGACTGACCGGAGATGGAACTAGATTGACCAGTCCATCAACTAACGATGGGTTGGGGGAAAGATTATGATAACCTTTTGGAAGTTGAAGTTTTTTCCAAAAGAGAAGAAGCCTCGTTCATACGAGGACAAAGGTGAGAATAATGATCACCTTTGCATAAAATACAAGGAAATTTGACAGTTGTCTTCTTCTTACCAACCTTAACATCACTAGTTGACGGGGTATCACCGGCATGTCTAGTAGACGCCGATGATGTAGAGGACCACATTTATAATACCTTGGGAATACCAGGGCAATCCTTTAGAAAATGGTCACCCTTACAAAGATTGCAAGGGAATTTGGGTTTTAGATTCTTCATTTTAATCTTGTTGACCTCATCAACACTCCCAGTACTATTAACAGTAACTGGTTTCTTAGAGCCAACATCTGATGTTGTTGGGGCCTTGGTCCTTTTCGGGCTCTTCTTCTTCTTCTCTTTCTGTTTCTTCTTCTTCTGATCAACTTAGCTACTTGCTTTAGATCTTTCGCTAGGAGAAGAAGGAGAAAGGGAAGGAGACTTAATGGGTGAAGAAGGAAAAAAGTCGACATGAGCTTGATGTGTGGGTGGTGTACTGAAATCTAAAGTATTAGGTGCAGTTGAAACATTGGGAGGATTCGAGATCACTGGAGTGGGGAACAACCAAACCGATAATCCAATGGTGAGTCCCAGAAGACTCAGTGTGGCAATGTACGAAGGACCAAAGTTTCCAAATGAAGGAAAGGTATAAGGTTCCCTAGGAGAAGGGGTTCCTCCATTGGTACTCTCGAGATTCGATGCCATTAACACTAACTCGACCTAAGGTATACTAAGTAACAAAACCAACACATGCTATGAATCTGTGAAGCAAAAAATCAAACAAAACCTTCCCAGAATGAAACCACTAGTTGGTGATGAAATCCAACATCGCGAGATCAAAATAGGAAGAGACAAGGATAGAGCGGGTGGATCAGTTATGTTGGTGACCTACTTAATGGACTTACACCTTGGTGCAAGCTTCCACGCAGTAATTATGGATTTACCCTCCAAGGAGCCCGAGTGAGTTTGACCAACGTCTGTTCCAGGGATAGTGAGACTTCCCTTCACCATCACCTTGTGTAAGACCCTAAAGATTGTGGCTACTAAGGTCACCAACTCGCAGTCAACCCCTGGGCGGGTACAGGTGACAGTCCAGTTTGAATGTGAGGGCAGGGTATCTAGCCTGAAATCAACTTGAAGGGCTTCCACTCAACATTGTGGGTATACCTTCAAGCGACCCCCATAATATGATCCGACTACTACAATCAGTCAAACCACGGAGGGATAATCTCTGTAGCTCTCCTGAGTGTGACCTGATGCATAACCCTTTTGTGAGAGGGGGATCCCAGAAAGTCTATACAACAATAGGATTTCACTCTCCCTACCACAAGATACTAAGTTTGTTTGATAGCTTTGGAAATTTATCCTTTCATCCTATTCCAAAGACCTACACCTTAAGCTAATGTAGGTTTTCCTAAAAAAATGTAAAAATTCTAATAAATGTTAGTTTAGCGTTGATTTTAGTGGCTATTGTTTACTCAGAGGTGTATGAAAGTGAAGACTGATGATATTATGACTCATGTCCCAAAACATGCACAAGAAATGATAAGAAGTATTTTCTTTCAATGAATGTCTATTTTAAGGGAAGGAGAAGGATTTTCCTTTCACTTTCAAACACCAAGATGTAATGACCGCATGTAATAGTCCTCAATAAGGAATCCAATACAATGCTAAAATGTTTATATGTGACTGATGATCAGTTGGATGTAAAGCTTCCTATGCTAATCAGACTGTAAGAACTGTGAGATTGAAGCAACCAGAAGCAAACTCCACATAAACAAAAACACACCCTTGTTGCGATCAAACCAGAGAAAGAAAACCAAAAACTCAAAAAAAAGAAATGTTTAGACAAGATGACCTCAAATATCAAATGGAAATGATACAAAAGATCTTTGAATCCCCTTACAAAGTTTTCACTCATTCAGATAAACGAGAAGAAAATGACAAATTGCCTCCAAATCGCGAAGGACAAATTGTAAAGTAAGGACAAATGTCAAAAAATCCAAACAAAAGAGGATGAATCCTTAGAAAACAAGGTATTGAAGACCAATACCAATATGGACTAAAAGTATGAGACTCTGAGAAAATGTAAAAAGAAGAAACTGAACCCAAAAAATTGAAAAACTAGAGGATTTTTCACAAAAAAGGGGTAGTGCTTTGGTGTAAGGGGCACCAGAGTGTTATAATGCTCTGTTTAAGACTAGCAGGGACTTCTGACACTCTGATAAGAAGGGAAAGGGAGCGCTCTGCTTCAAAATCTCAAAAAAGTTCTCAGAAACTGAAAAATTCAAGAAAATTCAGTCAATTAGGGTGATCACGATGTCATAAAGAGGCAATCAAACCATTCTAAGAATACAAAATTCAATGGAGAAGATCAAATGAGTGGGAAAAGGGCCAAGACAATATCTAGGAAAGGAAACAAAAATCATATTTCCTCCCTAACAGAGTTGCCAATTTCTGTTGTAGGAAAATCTCCCTGTGGACAGGTAGTTTTCCTCTTGAGAGCTAGACCCTTAACTCTAAGACAAAAGGTGCTTAACATGGACATTGACTTCCTTTTAGATATAATCAAGTTGATGAACAAAAGAGAAGGATGAAGGCATGTACCTTATGAACATCATTTGTCCCTACAAGGTCCAGGATGAGCTTCGATCTTGAGCTCCTTGGTAGGTCCTGCAAGACAAACAAAAGTACAAAACACTTCCTACTCTACTGAGATTAGCTAAAAAATAGATCCATCTACTGCAGACAAACTTATATGGAACAAGTACAAGTTTGAAAGAAGCAGGCCAAGCATGGTGTTGGAGCCGCCTTTGTTTTATTTTTACCCTTCACAATTTTCAATTTTTGATACTTGAAATCTAAAGATGGTCTTTTGATTCTTTCCCCCGAGACTTTGAAAACTACGCAACCTTATTACGTAAGCAGTGATGCTTTTCTACTCTCGAAACAAATCCACTTTCATAAGAATTTCGCTCTCTTTGTTTTACTTCGGGATCTCGCAAGTCAGATACTATAACCCATGAATTCGCACGTCCCGAGTCACGAAACAGCGAAGTCGTTTTAAAATTTTCACTCAAGACAGTAACTAGGGTAAAATATTTTAACTTAGTGAATAGACGTCGTCAGGGTTTCACGCCTCGGCGTTCGCCAAGTTTGAGTTTTTATTTTACAGCTTTGAGAGCCGAGAACACGAGGTTCTTTCAGGCTAACCCTGGTCAAGGTAAAGGCAAAAAGGCTAACCATGGTTAAAATCTGTTCTCGGCGTTTCGCCACTCGGCACTATCTTTTGGAAAGTTACGGTGTCTAAAACCCTGACTCACGAAGTTGCAACATAATTATAGCATGATTAATTAACCACCTAACCCAAGATTTTCTTCCCCTTAATTGAGTCTTAATTATCGCCATCTCGCGGTTTCGTGACTCGGCATACTAATCTCCCAGAAACTTGTCTTCGAAGTTTCGAGTTGCGATATGGCGAATAGATTGATTATAAAATTAATGATGCTCTGAATCGCGATTACTGTTAATTAAGCCAAAATCCGTCCTCGCGATCTCGAGAGTTGGGGACTCAAAATGTTAAAAGAAAATCCACGAAGTAGCGAACAACGAGGAATTGATGAATGGTGGTAAGATTTGATAATTTAAGATAAAGCGAGATGTATCCCGTGCCTCGAGGTCTGCACGTTTCTTGAGGTAGCCATTTTCTCTCCATGCTTCAACTGACTGCCAAACCGCCAGAAATTTATGACATTTATGGATAAGTAGGGTAAATCGATGCATATAAGATCGGATTTTACGTAATTAATTTGTTTCTAATTACGATTTGACAGGCTTATTTCAAAAACTACCAAATTTTCAAATATATATGAGTTTCATTTTATTATAATGAACGCATTTTCATAAGCACGTAGAGCTCGTTAATTTCAAGTGAACTAATTTCTGCATGTATACACAGTTCTATCGCAGAAGGACGAAAACGCAAGCTTCAACTATGGCTCCATGGAAAGCAGCAAAGGCGAACGTCGAGGTCGCGGGGCAAGGCTCAGATAATGTCTCCGACACTTCACCCCAGAGTGTCGACTCGGTCCTAGCTGGTCGTTTGTTTCAGACATTCTGCAATCGGAGTTGGTGGATTATTCAGACTCAGATGACAATGAAAAGGATGACCTGAACACTAAATACAAGATAGTTGTTCAATCCGAAATGCACAGGGTAGCAACCATACCATGGTTGCTCCCATATTATGATATGATCCGATGGGCGTTGGATCACATAGACCTACCCACCAGAACTATCATGAACGACCAGTGGGTCACGGTCGGGACTTTTAGGCCGGAGCATATCCAAACCATGTATAAGCTCCCGACGACATCTGAATACATGTATGGTGCTGAATTCCTGGAGGAGTTCAAAGAGAAGGAGTGCACACAATATGATAAGACCATGCCCGGTTTGATAAAGGATTGGGTTTCGCGCTCCGCGAAATTCAGAGCAAATGACCAGGGCGTTTATTCAATCGCTTCGCTGGAGCCACAGTATAAGTATGTGGCAATAATGACATGCCAACTATTCGGGAGGGAGGAAACATCGCATTTCTTCATTTCGTGGGTGCCTCTCATGTTTCGAGTAGCAGAAGGTTGCTCGTTTAATTGGGAAAAGATACTCTCAGACAATTTGGCCAACCGGGTCACAGAGTATCATGAGCAGAAGGCAAGTGGGAGGCTGTCCTCATTTTTCATGTCCGCATATGTTATGGATGCGATATGTTCCATGACACCATTCCCCTTGATGAGCTAGGCTTGGAATCCAGCCCAAGAAAAACCCGTACATGAGTATCACGACAAACTGTGGGAAAATAAAGCAGACAATTTCATATACGAAATTTTCAACTGGGTGATGGTGCCCCTGCATATCGCCATTTTTGGTCACCCACCACCTCGTATATCGGACAACATTGCTGCAAATTTGAGTGGTATAGCAGACTGGTACGTGGAGGCATATTTCTCCTACTTCAGAGTGTTCGGGGCTGCTATTCCCCCACTTGCACTACCATTGTTCATCCCCGACAAGCTGGCTTGTCGCGAGGTCACCCGACAAACAGTGATTGGCGGGGTGAGTAACAAACTCAAAGGATCTTCAAAGAAGGTGTGGCCATCTTTTCCCGTTCGGCTAAATTCTTATTCTTTATTGGATTTTGGGCATGCCAAAGCCGAGGCTGTAGCCTTGGAAGACCTGAAATTGGTTTCCATCGAGTATAAAAAGCATGATCCTCAGAAAATCATGAGCAAACATTTATCTAATTGTGGGATGAAGAGGTTTGAACATGATTTTTCACCCCCGGATGACATTTTCCGAGGGGTGAGGTCTTATGAGGAAGTGCTGGCTCGGATCCTCTCCTTAGCACCTGAAGACTCAGCCTCTGTATTGAAATTTTAGGAACACAGACGAAGTTGTCTCCACACTGTGTTGTGAGGAGGTAGTCCGGGCGTTTCCGAGACGGAACCGAAGGATACTGAAGGCCCTAAAGATGCAGCTCTCGACTTGGGAAAATGTCAGGATGAATGGAAACAAGCCAAGAAGCCCAAAGTAGAGGCACAGACTCCGGACACGCCAAAGAAATAGAATACGGAAACTAAGACAAAGACCCCTGAACCTCCAAAGAAGCATAATCCTGTCGATACTCCAAAATAATCGGCAAAAAAAATCGATGAGCCCATCACCTCGGTCACACCCTTGCAGTTGGCACGGGGAAATGTCAGTGAGGGATGGATATTTAACGAGGAACTAAGGCCCATAAGAGCAGAGGAACTTCCTCCGAACGAATTTTTCTTTGATAAAAAGAGAAAAGCGGTGGTGAAAAGAGAGTTCTACCAAGAGGGAGATTCGACTGTTAAGAAGTTCAAAGTTATGACCGACGAAAAGAACAAAAAGAATGAGCAATTCGCCTCGGAGATCGCAGGAACACTAGGGGTGTATGCATCGGCGAACCAGTTTTCAGTCAGATTGCTAAAAAACCAGCTCAAAAGGAAAAATCGCCTGATCAAGACTCTTAAAGCCAGAGTAGCTTCGGGCACAGAAAATGCTAAAGGTCAGGTGAGCGGGGATATAGAACTGGCCCAACTAGCCAATAAAAATGAGATAGAAGCGCTCAAAACCAAGCTCGAGTAAGCACATCTCGTGGTCCGAGATGGTCGGATACAGGCGGGGCAACAAAGGGCTATGATTGCAGAGTTGGAGGCTCAGGTAGAGATCGTCGAAAGCAGGATGATCGACGTCGAGGGATTTAAATCCTGAGCGATTGAGATTTGAAATAGAATCTCTTCGGCACAACAGAGTTTGCTCGCCAAAGTGGGAGTGATCCGAGAGAATTGTCTGTTGATGAATCAGGTTTTCGAGAACCTGACTGTCAAATAAAGGGATACTGCAGTGGCTCGGGTCGCCTTCCAGGAGGCCGTGATAGCCATGAACAACAGAGTTTCGGCAGGTTCTCCCAGACTCGCCATCCCAGAACAAACCAGAGGTAATATTTTGTTGAAGGATTGGGAGGACAATATTTCCCTGGGCAAGGAACAAGCCCAAAGGGTAACCAATTCATTAGAAGAAGCCTTCAATTCTATAGATGGCGAGTTGTTGGGTATGGACAGTGGAGGCAACGCAGAAACATTAATGCAAATGAATGTAGAACAGATCTTGCTTAATCTGAAAGAGAAGGATGAGAGAGATTCAGCCGATATCTCTCAGATGGATAGGGTGGACATGGCCCGGGTTGACCAACACTTGATCTAGCCCACAACTAAGTTCCCTCAACATCATCGATGCACAAATGGGGGACAAGCTGCAGCAGTTAGTCCGAGAATGTTACTTCGCCGAGGCCAGCTGTCAAGCAGAACCTTCACGGCTCGTATCTCAACTTGTGGAAAGATGTATCGCCTGCATCGAGTCCACTCGAAGACGAGCACCTGGCACTAAGTGAAGACAAATTAGGGGAGATGGAGCGATTTCTCTCTCCTCTATCATAACTGAAATTTTTTGCGACTATTGAGATTCTACCTGCTTTGCATAAATTGTATAAATATACCTCAGAGAAAAATAAACTAGGCTGGACCCTTTTTGAGTTATTTGTAATAGAGTTTTTACGTTGAGAGTTAATACAAGCAAATCTGGAGATTCTCAATTCCGTCACTTCTGTATCGCAAGTTTGCTTCCTTGTATCTCATTTTTACATTTCAATTCATATTCATAATTGATGTGCTTCATTGTAATTTAGTACAACCACTACTATAACGAATGATTTTGGGTTTTCTGTAATTGTTTATTGCCTTTCCTCTGCACCAGCTATCAGCTGTGTAAGACCAATCTGCAGTTTCATAATTCTACATATATTCTTTGTTACATTGGTTATTTTCTTACATATATTCCTCTCCCGTTTATGTCGTGAGTTTTCCACTGGTTGGAACTTTACTTTGTAAATGGATAAATGTTTTCCTCCCATCTCACCCCTTTTATAAAGATATGATACAGTTACGGGAACAAGCCTTAGATTTGCATCTATATGTTACTTCTACAACTGTAATTTCTCTTTTATAAGATCAAACTGAGACAACACTTAATCTTTCCTAAAAGTATTTTATATCTTTATTGTTCCCCCATGACAGTCCCTATACCAACTCAACCTAACATTGAACCTGGATTATTGAACCAAACACACATCGCCCTAAACCTTTTCAACAATATCCTTAAAACAACAACTAACCAGGTCGAACTTGAACAGTCATGGGCAGCCATTGAATGAGACATAAATATTCAGGAACAGTTCGAAGTTAGACAACCCCAACGATGAAATATCCCTTAGTTTCTTTCTCCGAAGGTTGACTCCCTCACTTCTCCATATCCTAAACACTTTCGGATGCCTTGACATTGTACTTTTGAGCCTTAAGTACAGACTCAGGAACAACATCTTTCTGGTGCCGTTGTCGGGGACCGAAGTTACAAAATCTTTTTCCCTTGGAAAACGACATTTATTTTTCATTGAAAGTGTTACCCTTTGATAGTGAACAAAGAGTACACACCTTTTAAGTATTTTTATCTTTCACTTGGCGACTCCACGAAGAAATAAACTGGCATTCGGTCAAAGGAATACCAGACAAAACCCAGATGTTGAGCTGATTACGCCAGTTACCGATCCTGAAAAAATTCTAAAAGCGAGAGGCTCTTTTAATCCAACCGCTGCAGTTTACCAACTTGAAATCCCATCACTGAAGGCTGAGATTCCTTCCAAACCCTCGACTTCACTCAATCCTTGCTTTGACGCTAAACATTCAACGCCCATCTGCTCCGAAATTAGAAGCGAGATTTATCCAACAGTCCCCTTGATACAGAGAGGAAAGGGCCCTCTTGAAGGTTCGCCGACTTTTAAAACACCTTCTTACCTTCAGTTGAATTTACTGACTTCTCCAAATCTTGAAGAGTGTGTTACACACTCATTTCTCACACCCATCTATTTTCCCGATTCCGTCTCTTGCAAGTCTGAGGAACCAACTCCTCGCATTCTCGATCTTTCCTCATCATAATCTCCTCTTCGCGAAGAAAATAAAGTTTCCCTTTTATTTTTCGAAAACCCCCTGTATAACTCCCCACAAACAATGATGGAAGTTGTCGGAGGAGGAGGTGGAGGGTTTATAGGAGGAGGAGGGGGAGGGTTTATAGGAGGAGGAGGGGGAGGAGTCCCTCTAGGAGGAGGTGGAGGTGTCCCTCTAGGAGGAGGTGGAGGTCAAGGACCTGCCCCCCCTCCCAGATTTTTTGTGAAAGTCACAACCTGATATGCTTCTTTAGTATTGCCCAACCCCCTACATGATCTTCCAGAAAACTACATAAAAAATTTACCGAAATTCACCGGGGAGGGAGATTTGACTGCGGCTGAACATATAAATTTTTTCGACCAATTCGCAGATGTTTGTGGTATCGAACACGAGGATGTCTATTTGAGACTACTTGTCCAAAATTTTGAAGGTCAGGTCCAAACTTGGTTTCGAAGCCTACCTGCAGCCTCTGTCCTATCATATGACGCTTTGGAAGATGCTTTCCTTAGGCAATGGGGAGAGCAAAAAGATCACCTCTATTATCTAACCGAATTTGGGTCTTTGAAGAAAAAGAACTCAGAAACAGTCATGGAATTCATCCAGAGATTCAACAAACTGTACAATAAAATCCTAGCCGAAGTCAAACCATCTCAACCCTCGGCCAAAGTGACTTTCGCTGGAGCTTTCGAGCCAGATTTCGCACTACTTCTGCGAGAGCGAAGGGGAGCCACCTTGAACCGTATGCAGGATGATGCGATAGAGATAGAATCTAATATGATGGCTTCGGTTAAACTTAAGGCTAGGGTAGAGACTGGAAACCGAGAGACCAAGCACTATAGAGAACAAGCTGACCCTTCAGGGTCCAATAGATCCTCAGACAACAGGGTGGACGATATGGCTAGAGTGATTAAAGAGTTGTCAAATAAAATAACTCGAATGGAACTCGAACAGGCCAAGTCTGACTATTATCCCAAAAAAGATTTCAAGAGAAATCCAAACCCTCCTAATCAACAAAGACAAATAAAAAAGGAAGATCAGAAAATACAAGCTCCCTTGAAGAACGAAAATTTTATAGGAGCTAACGATTTTCAAGACTTCGAGGATTCAGATAATGATGTCACAAACTTCGGTGATGTCTGTAGTCAACCATATCTTACTCGCAAAGACTACAAAAAGTCTCTAAATACACCAGAGCCATCAAATGAGAGTGAGGAGGGTGATCACACCGAGATCTGTGAATCTCAATCAGAAACTGAGATAATGATAGCTGATTTTCAACCAAAATACAACTTGAGATATAGGAATAAGCCCGCCTCCATGACTCAACCCAAGAAAATCCTTCAAAGGGGCCAAGCTTACGAGCCTCCTTCGGATGAAACCCCATTACCCAACAACAAAACTAGAAGGGTAAGCATTCAAGAGCCTGAGGTTGAAAAATTTGAAGCTCAAACACAGGAAACTGAACCCGTAAATGAAGCTACATCTTCAACTAAGACCATAAATGATAAAGTTGTCCAAACAAACAAGTCGGAAAAGAAGAATTCAGAAGTCTCAACCAGGGAAACGGACAAGGTGAGTGGAGATTTCAGTTTTGAAAATGAGTTAAACAAAATTAAGATACCAATCCCTTTAGTGGAATTAGCAAAAAACCCTGTTTATCGCAAACAAATTTCCAAAATGATAGGTGTCTCCGAACTAGAAAGCCACTCTGATGTTATAAACTTGGAAGATGATAGACCTAACATCACTTTTGGTCCCCATTTCGAAGGGTCCAAAGAAAACATCGCTCCTTTTTATATTACTTTGAACATACATGATCAGTTGCTGCATAATTGTATGTTGGACTCCAGAGCTTCTCATAATGTGATGCCCAAGATTATAATGGAAAAGTTGGGTCTCCAGATTACAAGACCTTATGGGAATCTATACTCTTTTGATTCGAGGAAAGTTAAATGCATGGGTATGATAAAGGATCTGGTAGTTACCCTGGAATAGGTCCTAGTCAAGAGTATCCTGATGGATGTGGTTATCGCAGACATCCCCCCTAAGTATGGCATGCTGTTATCTAGATCATGGGGAGACAAATTGGGGGGTTCTCTTTAGTTAGACATGACTTATGCCACCATTCCTGTGTTCGGTGGTCAATTCACTCATTTATACAGAGAAACAAGATTAGCATATACGGTCAGTGACCCTCAAAACCCACACAACTTCCCAATTTACATTGCAGACCAAGATCTGGGAAACTGCATCTTGTCTTTTGATGATGGTTTGGATAGTTTCCTAGAGGAAATTGATACAAAGCAAGAAGAGTCAAACCCCATGACAGAAGAGCTGTGTAATACTGGTGTATGGAAAATGTATTTTGATGGTGCCTCGTCTTCTGAAGGGGATGGTGCTGGAGTACTTTTGGTGGCACCTGAAGGTAACTTCATGGTTCCTTTCTCCTATCATTTGCAGTGGGACATAGATTACACTAATAAAGTATGCGAGTACGAATCATTAATCTTAGGATTAGAAGCTGCCAAAAAATTAAATATAAAAAACTTGGAGGTATACGGTGACACGGAATTAATAGTCAGACAAGTGAACCGACAGTACCTAGCCAGGCATCCCAGACTAAGAGCTTATAGAAATTGTACTTGGGATCTCATGGAAAATTTCTTCTCATCCATAAATATCCATTTTATCCCTCGCGCCGAGAATCTACATGCCGATGCATTGGCAAAGGCAGCTTCAACCTATTCTCCTCCCACGACCTTCAAACTAAGGTATCATATTGAAATCAGATACAAGCCTTCCATACTAGACAATATCCAACACTGGCAAGTCTTCGAAGATGATGAACAGATTAAGAAGTTCCTTACAGCAGTAGGTGAGTTCTCAGAAAGTCACGCTGACCAAGAAAACTAGAATGATTCCATGTGGATCATGCAAGAAGGAGAGGAACTTGAAGATTTCTGAGAAAAAATTGCGGATCATCGTATGCTGGTCCTTAAAAGCAATCAGATTCCCAAAGGATTGATTCCTTTGGAAAGACTTTTTTATTAGAACGATGTACATGTAAAGTCCACTTTGCAGCCCCAGCCAGAAGAAGTGGAGGACTGTGATATAGGGACCGAAAAAGAACCCCGGATGGTAAAAATATCGAAGTTACTCCCTCCCAAAATGAAAGTGAAGTACGAAGACTTGCTCAGACAATATAAAGATGTTTTCGCCTGGTCCTATGATGAATTGAAAACATATGACACTTCCATTATTGATCACAAGATACCCTTGAAACCTGGGGTTAAACCCTTTAGGCAAAATCTTAGGCAAATTAACCCCATTCTATTGCCCGTGATAGAGAAGGAAGTTAAAAAACTCTTGGACACAAAGATAATCATACCTTTGAGATACTCGGACTGGGTAGCTAACCTAGTTCCAGTCAGGAAAAAGAATGGGGAAATCAGAGTATGTGTGGATTTCCGAAACTTAAACAAGTCGTCTCTCAAAGATAATTACCCACTTCCCAAGATGGACCATATTTTAGAAAAGGTTGTTGGATCTGATCGAATGTCAATGATATATGGTTTCTCTGGTTATAATCAGATCGCTATGAATGAACAAGACAGGGAAAACACTGCTTTCACCACGCCCTGGGGTACTTTCATGTATGACAAAATGCCTTTTGGTTTGATGAATGCAGGGGCCACTTTCCAGTGAGCTATGGACATCGCTTTCGTGGGAGAAAGGGATAATTTCGTAGTCATTTACCTCGACGACCTGACGGTTTTTTCTAAAACTGATGAAGAACATTTGATGCATCTGAAACAGACTTTCGAAAAGTGTCGCAGGTTTGGCCTATCCCTGAACCCAAAGAAATCACATTTCGCTATGCAGGAAGGTAAGATTCTAGGCCATGTCGTATCTAAGGAAGGAATCAAGATTGATCCTAAGAGGATTGAAGCAATAGATACTATCACTATCCCAAGAAATATAAAATAAATTCAATCATTCTTAGGTGAGATAAATTTTCTGCGAAGGTTCATTCCCAATTTCGTTGAGATTGTCAAACTGATTACAGGAATGTTGAGGAAGGACAGTGGGGTAAATTGGACCGCCGAGGCCAGGGAATCTTTCACGCACATTAAAAAAGTTATAAGTGAGGCACCTGTACTAGCAAGTCTGGATTATCTGAAGGATTTCCTCATCTTCTCTTTTGCTTCTGAACATACCATCGCCGTGGTAGTCTTGCAGAAAATTGAAGAGGGTTTCGAACAGCCGATAGCGTTTTTTAGCAAAAGCCTCAGAGATGAAGAACTGAAATATGACGTAATGGAAAAACAAGCATACACAATGGTAAAAGCATTGAAATCATTCAGAACCTATGTGCTACATTAAAAGATAATCGCGTATGTACCCACTAGTTCTGTAAAAGACATATTGGTACAGTCGGACAATGACGGAAAAAGAGGGCGATGGCTCGCTAAAATACAAAAATTCGATCTGGAAGTCAAGCCAACTAAATTGATAAAGGGGCAGGGTCTGGCCAAACTCTTGGCTGAGTCGAATCTTAGAGCTCTTGATATTAACTGCCTCCAAGAAGAAGACGGAGACACACACCTGCACGAGCCAGATGACCAAACAGATCCGAGAAAGATTGAGGAAAAGTTCATATCCTCGAGCTGGTATAAAGACATCATGTTCTATTTGTTGAACCTGAAGTGCCCAGATGGACTATCATCAGCCAAGTGAAGAACTTTAAAAATCCACGCTGTAAAATATTGCATCGTCGAAAACCAGCTATACTGGAAGGATCCACTCGGGTTCCTACTAGTCTGTTTGGTCGAGTCGGAAACTCCTCAGGTTATAGAGGAATTTCATGAAGGAGTCTGTGGAGGAAACCATGCATGGAGAGCCACAACCTATAAGATTTTGAGATCAAGCTACTATTGGCCGAAACTATTTTCAAACGTAAATGTCAAAGTACGTGCGTGCGACCCTTGTCAAATATTCACTGGGAAACAAAAACTCCCTGCACTACCACTCGTTCCAGTAAAAAATGAGGCTCCATTTTAACAATGGGGTCTGGACTTCATAGGTGAGATCAATCCTCATTCCAGTGCTCAACATAGGTGAATCTTAACAGCCACAGATTATTTACTAAATGGGTGGAAGCCATTCCAACCAAGAAGGCAACAGACTCGGTGGTAATCGACTTCTTGGAGGAAAATATTTTGTCGAGATTCGGTTGTCCCCGAAAGATAGTTACTGACAATGCCCAAGCGTTTAAATCTATGGCTATGATCAGTTTTTTTCAGAAATACATCATCATTCTCGGCCACTCCACTGCATACTACCCCCAAGGGAACGGGTTGGCCAAGTTGTCAAATAAGAGCCTGGTAAACATTATCAAGAAGGTATTGGATGAGAATAATAGGTCTTGGAATGTACACTTAAAGTACGCATTGTGGGAGAACTGCATAAGCACGAAAATATCTATCAGTGTTTCACCTTTTCAAATGGTCTATGGGACAGATTTCTTTCTACCCATAAACCTGGCGCTACCGGTGATGAAGTTGTGGCAAGACCAAAAAAAAGAACCCAATCCTGTGACCAGGAGAATTAATCAGCTGATTGAGGTCCAACAGCAGAGAACCAAGGTTGACGAAAATATGCAGTGGTACCAAGATGACATGAAAGCATTGTTCGACCGAAAAGAGAAGGATCAAGAATTCTCTCCAGGTGATTTGGTGCTAAGATGGGATGCGAGAAGGGAAGAAACAACGAAGCATAGTAAATTTGACCACCTCTGGTATGGACCATTTAGGGTTTCGGCTCCAGTAGGATAAAATTCTTTCCTGCTGGAAAACATCGACAGAGAAGTCCTCAGCACCCCTGTCAACGGGCGATATCTAAAACATTACATGACATAACAGTCTCCATTTTTATAAAAAAAAAAAAAAAGAGTTTTTTGGTGTACATACACGCATTTTATTTTAAAAACATTTCCCTTTTGGTTTTCTGTTTTCTTTTGTTCACAATTTTTCGACATATTTCGAATAAAACTCGTAATTTCTTTTACAGGATTCCAGCCGCACACGAGCCTGCGGGAGGAGTAATTCGCAAAGCAGTATCAGAAATAAATCGGCATGAAACAGGTGATACCCAAAAAAGTAGTTTCATAGTGCACAAAGAAATTGAAAAGAAAAGGTAAAGGTGGGCTTTCTCAATACACATGTTATGAAAAACTGTCAAAATTAAACCAAGGTAACATCTTTCAAATTGCAATATCGGCTAAAGTGTTAGATAACAAGATTATTGCTTGGCTTGGTAATCTTTGATTTAATTTAGTTTGAATGATACACTAAAACTAAGAACAGTCAGTCAAAAGTAACCGTCCCCAAAAACATCTACAAGAGCCAGTCTCG
The DNA here is from genome assembly GCA_032191745.1 of Picea mariana. Taxonomy (NCBI): domain Eukaryota; kingdom Viridiplantae; phylum Streptophyta; class Pinopsida; order Pinales; family Pinaceae; genus Picea; species Picea mariana. Next base: position 61,398 of record JASDQU010107806.1, read on the forward strand.
AACTGTTTTGACCTTCCGTATTTTTGAACAATAAATCGCTGCCCTATATCCTGCCTGTTTTCGGGTCTAACTCTTGACAAGCTGCCATCCTTTCACTTCATTACAAAGGAATAAAATTTTTTGTTTTAGCCTTTTGGGTCTCAAAACAAATTGTGAAAAGAAAGCGGGTCTCCACAACTACTTGATCCCCTGCTAAGTGAAGGAACATTTAGAGCAATCCTAACTTTCCTAGGTTTTTCAACAGCATCGGAAAAATCAAAGCTTGCTCAAACAGGATGCCCCTTAAAAATTTATTTTCCTTTTCTCCCTAAGAACGAAGATGTTGTGAGGGTCAAGGGAAGCTTGGTACCGAGTAATCAAAATAAGTTGACAGACCTCTGATGCAAAATATTACACAGATGTCAGCCCTGATACAAACTGATTGCCCCCATCTTCGTGCTCAAAAAATAAAATTATAAGACAGGTGGTGAAAGGAATTTCAAAAATGATTGCCCCCACCTAGTCCAGGAAGATGATGAAAGGATATTCTGAAATGATTGCCCTCATCTTAGCATTTAAATGCATAAATATTTTTCGATGTGGTGAAAGGAAATTTAGTTAAAGGGGCCAGATAACTTCACCGGGGTACTGAACAGGCTCGCTAAGGTTGTTATACATGAATATCACTCTACTCTGGTAACCAATGCTTTCTAAAAACCTGATCCACATCCCGAGTTCGGACGGGACTTCCCAATTAAAAAATATATAATCTCATTCTTTTGATGCAAGCTGAGAGCCACAAGATCTGTTGAGTCTCCTAGGGTCATTTCGACTGTCTTAAATCATACCCAGAGTTAGTAGTGGGAAAGGGAAAATTATGAAAGGGACTACCGCTGTGTTTGGAAAGAGTATCTGATTTTGAAAAAACTTCTCGAGGTAAAAACAAAGTCTTTTCCCCCCTTCGATCCTTTTTCCTTGAAATTTTTCAGCATTTTTGAGATTTTGACTCCATTTACCCAATATTGGCATGTGGTCTACTGTTCTTCCCACCTCACAGGAAGGCGGGATCCCTAGTTGGATCCTATGTTGGAGTCGCCCTTGTTTTATTTTTACCCTTCACAATTTTCAATTTTTGATACTTGAAATCTAAAGATGGTCTTTTGATTCTTTCCCCCGAGACTTTGAAAACTCCGCAACCTTATTACGTAAGCAGCGATGCTTTTCCACTCTCGAAACAAATCCACTTTCGTAAGAATTTCACTCTCTTTGTTTTACTTCGGGATCTTGCAAGTCGGATACTATGACCCATGAATTCACACGTCCTGAGTCACGAAACGGCGAAGTCGTTTTAAAATTTTCACTCAAGTCAATAACCAGGGTAAAATCTTTTAACTCAGTGATTAGACGTCGTCGGGGTTTCGCGCCTCGGCGTTCGCCAAGTTCGATTTTTTATTTTACAGCTCCGAGAGCTGAGAACACGAGGTTCTTTCGGGCTAACCCTGGTCAAGGTAAAGGCAAAAAGGCTAACCATGGTTAAAATCTGTTCTCGGCGTTTCGCCACTCGGCACTATCTTTTGGAAAGTTAAGGCGTCTAAAACCCCGACTCATGAAGTTGCGACGTAATTATAGCATGATTAATTAACCGCCTAACCCAAGATTTTCTTCCCCTTAATTGAGTCTTAATTATCGCCATCTCGCAGTTTCGCGACTTAACATACTAATCTCCCAGAAACTTGTCTTCGAAGTTCCGAGTTGTGATATGGCGAATAGATTGATTATAAAATTAATGATGCTCTGAATCGCGATTACTGTTAATTAAGCCAAAATCGGTCCTCGTGATCTCGGGAGTTGGGGACTCAAAATGTTAAAAGAAAATCCACGAAGTAGCGAACAACGAGGAATTGATGAACGGTGGTAAGATTTGATAATTTAAGATAAATCGAGATGTATCCCGCGCCTCGAGGCCTACATGTTTCCCAAGGTAGCCATTTTCTCTCCATGCTTTGACTGACTGCCAAACCGCCATAAATTTATGAAATTTATGGATAAGTAGGGTAAATCCACGTATATAAGATCAGATTTTACGCAATTGATTTGTTTCTAATTACGATTTGACAGGCTTATTTCGAAAAGTACCAAATTTTCAAATATATATAAGAGTTTCATTTTATTATAACGAACGCATTATAAGAGTTTCATTTTATTATAACTAATTTCTGCATGTATACGCAGTTCTATCACAGAAGGGCGAAAATGCAAGCTTCAGCTATGGCTCCACGGAAAGAAGCAAAGGCGAATGTCGAGGTCGCAGGGCAAGGCTTAGATAATGTCTCCGACACTTCGCCCCGGAGTGTCGACTCGGTCCCTAGCTGGTCGTTTGTTTCAGACATTCTGCAATCGAAGTTGGTGAATTATTCAGACTCAGACGACAATGAAAAGGACGACCTGAACACTAAATACAAGATAGTTGTTCAATCCGGAATGCACAAGGTAGCAACCAGACCAGGGTTTCTCCCATATTATGATATGATCTGATGGGCGTTGGATCACATAGACCTACCCACCAGAACTATCATGAATGACCAGCAGGTCACGGTCAGAACTTTTAGGCCGGAGCATATCCAAACCATGTATAATCTCTCGACGACATCTGAATACACGTATGGTGCTGAATTCCTGGAGGAGTTCAAAGAGAAGGAGTGCACACAATATGATAAGACCATGCCCAGTTTGATAAAGGATTGGGTTTCGCGCTCTGCTAAATTCATAGCAAATGACCAGGGCGTTTATTCAATCACTTCGCTGGAGCCACAATATAAGTATGTGGCAATGATGACATGCCAACTATTCGAGAGGGAGGACACATCACATTTCTTCATTGCATGGGTGCCTCTCATGTTTCGGGTAGCAGAAGGTTGCTCGTTTAATTGGGCAAAGATACTCTCGGACAGTTTGGCCAACCGGGTCACAGAGTGTCGTGAGAAGAAGGAAAGTGGGAGGCCGTCCTTATTTTTTATGTCCACATATGTTATGGATGCAATATGTTCCATGACACCATTCCCCTTGATGATCTGGGCTTGGAATCCAGCCCAAGAAAAACCCGTACATGAGTATCACGACAAACTGTGGGGAAATAAAGAGGACAATTTCATATACAAAATTTTCAACTGGGTGATGGTGCCCTTGCATATCGCCATTTTTGGTCACCCACCACCTCATATCTCAGACAACATTGCTGCAAATTTGAGTGCTATAGAGGACTGGTACGTGGAGGTAGAGTTCTCCTACTTCAGAGTGTTCGGGGCTGTTGTTCCCCCAATTGCACTACCATTGTTCATCCTTGACAAGTTGGTTTGTCGTGAGGTCACCCAACAAACAGTGATTGGCGGGGTGAGTAAAGAACTCAAAGGATCTTCAAAGAAGTTGTGGCCATCTTTTCCCATTCGGCTAAATTCTTATTCTTTATTGGATTTTGGGCATGCCAAAGCCGAGGGTGTAGCCCTAGAAGACCTAAAATTGGTTTCCATCGAGTATAAAAAGCATGATCCTTAGAAAATCGTGAGCAGCCATTTAGCTAATTGTGGGCTGAAGAGGTTTGAACATGAGTTTTCACCCCCAGATGACATTTTCCAAGGGGCAAGGTCTTATGAGGAAGTGTTGGCTCGGATCCGCTCCTTAGCACTTGAAGACTCAGCCTCTGTATTGAAATTTCAAGAACACAGACGAAGTTGTCTCCCTGTTGTGTTGCGAGGAGGTAGTCCAGGCATTTATGAGATGGAACCGAAGGATACTAAAGGCCCTAAAGATGCAGCTCCCGACTCAGGAAAACGCCAGGATGAAGGGAAACAAACCAAGAAGCCCGAAGCAGAGGCACAGACTCCGGACACGCCAAAGAAACAGAATCCGGAAACTGAGACAAAGACCCTTGAACCTTCAAAGAAGCAGAATCCTGTCGATAGTCCAAAAGAATCGGCAAAACAAATCGAAGAGCCCATCACCTTGGTCACACCCTTGCAGTCGGCACAGGGAAATGTCAGCGAGGGATGGATATTTAACGAGGAACTAAGGCCCATAAGAGCAGAGGAACTTCCTCCGAATGAATTTTTCTTTGATAAAAAGAGAAAAGCGGTGGTGAAAAGAAAGTTCTACCAAGAGGGAGAGTCAACTGTTAAGAAGTTCAAAGTTATGACCGACGGAAAGAACAAAAAGAATGAGCAATTCGCCACGGAGATCGTAGGAACGCTAGGGGCGTATGCATCGGCGAACTAGTTTTCGGTCGGATTGCTAAAAAACCAGCTCAAAAGGAAAAATCGCCTGATCAAGACTCTCGAAGCTAGAGTATCTTCGGCCACAGAAAATGCTAAAGGTCAGGTGAGCGGGGAGATAGAACTGGCCCGACTAGCCGATAAAAATGAGATAGAAGCACTCAAAACCAAGCTCGAGCAAGCACATCTCGTGGTCCGAGACGGTCGGATACATGTCGGGCAACAAAGGGCTATGATTACAGAGTTGTAGGCTCAGGTAGAGATCGTCGAAAGAAGGATGATCGACGTCGATGGGTTTAAATCCCGAGCGATCGAGATTCAGAACAGAATCTCTTCGGCACAACATAGTTTGCTCGCCAAAGTGGGAGCGATCCGAGAGAATTGTCTGTTGATGAATCAAGTTTTCAAGAACCTAACTATCAAAGAAAGGGATGCTGCAGTGGCTCGGGTCACCTTCCAGGAGGCCGTGATAGCCCCGAACAACAGAGTTTCGGCAGGTTCTCCCGGACTCGCCATCCCAGAACAAACCAGAGGTAATATTTTGTTGAAGGATTGGGAGCACAATATTTCCCTGGGCAAGGAAAAATCCCAAAGGGTAACCAATTCATTAGAAGAAGCCTTCAATTCTATAGATGGCGAGATGTTGGGTATGGACAGTGGAGGCAACGCAGAAACATTAATGTAAATGAATGTAGAACAGATCTTGCTTGATCTGAAAGAGAAGGATGAGAGAGATTCGGTCAATATCTCTCAGATGGATAGGGTGGACATGGCCCGAGTTGACCAGCACTTGATCCAGCCCAACGCGCAACTAAGTGCCCTCGACATCATCAATGCACAAATGGGGGACAAGCTGTAGCAGTTAGCCCGAGAATGTTACTTCACCAAGGCTAGTTGTCAAGCGAAACCTTCACGGCTCATATCTCAACTTGTGGAAAGATGTATCGCCTGCACTGAGTCCGCGCGAAGACGAGCACTTGGCACTAAGTGAAGACAGATTAGGGGAGATGGAGCAATTACTCTCTCCTCTGTTATAATTGAAATTTTTTGTGACTATTGAGATTCTACCTACTTTGCAGAAATTGTATAAATATACCCCAGAGAGAAATAAACTAGGCTGGACCCTTTTTGAGTTATTTGTAATAGAGTTTTTACATTGAGAGTTAATACAAGTAGATCTGGAGATTTTCAATTTCGTCACTTCTGTATCGCAAGTTTGCTTCCTTGTATCTCATTTTTACATTTCAATTCATATTCATAATTTATGTGCTTCATTGTAATTTAGTACGACCACTACTATAACGAATGATTTTGGGTTTTCTGTAATTTTTTATTGCCTTTCTCTGCACCAGCTATCAGCTGTGTAAGACCAATCTACAGTTTCAGAATTCTACATATATTCTTTGTTACATTGGTTATTTTCTTACATATTTTTCTCTCCCATTTATGTCGTGAGTTTTGCACTGGTTGAAACTTTACTTTGTAAATGGCTAAATATTTTCCTCCCATCTCACCCCTTTTATAAAGATATGATACAGTTACGGGAACGAGCCTTAGATTTGCATCTATATGTTACTTCTGCAACTCTAATTTCTCTTTTATAAGATCAAACTAAGACAACACTTAATATTTCCTAAAAGTCTTTTATATCTTTACTGTTCCCCCATGACAGTCCCTATACCAACTCAACCTAACATCAAACCCGGATTATTGAACCAAACACACATCGCCCTAAACCTTTTCAACACTATCCTTAAAACAACAACTAACTGGGTCGAACTTGAACAATCATGGGCAGCCATTGAACGAGACATAAATATTCAGGAACAGTTCGAAGCCAGACAAACCCAACGAAGAAATCTCCCTTAGTTTCTTTCTCCGAAGGTTGACTCCCTCACTTCTCCATATCCTAAACATTTTTGGATGCCTTGACACTGTACTTTTGAGCCTTCAGTACAGACTCAGGAACAACACATGGATTATATTGATGAGAACAAAGTGTTACTTATAGCCATGGATGTAGTGCAACAGCTTCACCAAGCTCTCCTTGTCTAGACCCTTGCTCAAATAACCCACATACAAGATGTTGATGCTCCAAATGACATCTCCCTCATGATATCACAAGTTAGATGTTGTTGCAATGTCTCTCTTCCTGTACTGTATGTTGCCTATGAGATCATAGGTTTCATACCTCCAATATTTCTCTCCTTTCACCATGAGAAGGCCTCCTTATATAGGCTTGGAGAGTCCCAACCACTTGATATATCTTTGGGGTAAGTTGAGGATTTTCCTCCTTCAGTTATGGATCTTCCCTAAGATCATGGCTTGACCAAGGATTCAAATCCAACTACCTCCAGAGATTGAAGGGATCTTCCCCTCATTCTTCTCAACAAACCAAATTTCACCCAGAAAAGGTAGCGCTCCCCCAAAAGGGGCACTAGATCATTATAACTCTCCCCAAAGAAGGACAGGGAGTGCCAGTGCTCCCTGACAGTGTATAGGGGAGCGCTCCCCTCCAAAACCCATTTTTGAGTGGTTCTTTCAGTGGCAAAAGGATTGTACTTCTAGTAGACTGATTCCTCCTCTTCAAAACTAGTCTTTGAGGTGTCCTAAGTGTCCCTTTCATGTCATTGGAGGCATGACATAGGAAAGAAGGCAGTATGATTCTAGCAACAATTATAACACTTGTGGTCAAGATGCGACACTTGCGGACAAGATGCGACACTTACAAAACTTGTAATGATGACACTTGTGACACTATCAAAGTGAGTAATTTTGAGGTGTAACAAACATATTCAAGTATATGTGGTAAAAAATTCATCTTGTGGGTCGTTGTATTTTTGTATTTACACTTCGTGGAAAATAGCGTTTGTGGCTAGTCCTCAAACTAGTCTAAAACAAGTGTTTCGGGTAAAAATGTCATAACTTCTTCATAACAGATAAAAATTCAATAAGACCAAATGTGTTTGTTATATTATATTCTTTAGTATTTTTTTTTACATTTTCAAATCCATTCAACAAATATTCCGTGCGGGGCACACTCTATAAGGTCGCTCTTTAGAATAAGCTAGAATTCAACAAGGTATGCCATTTTTGCTATAAATCCTTTTCTAAGAGGTTACAAGTAGTGACACTTGGAGGAATTGCATAAAACACACTGAATAACATTATATATCATTTTCATATCTTTATTCATTGCAGGTACATAGTTATGATTATTTCAAGTTAGGGTTGTTGACTAATCCAAAACTAGTCATGTGAGACTAAAGAAAAGTTTCATGAAAATGTCAGTCTCTTGTTGTTAAAGTTAAGGAAGTTTTGCAGGTATGTGATCATATACACCAACTCTATTATAGAGTTACAAATCATATTTGGATGATGAAATTGATGATGGATTTTGTTTGAGGTACATGCTGGGTACATGGTTGAGATAAGTAGTTGATGCGTTGGCACATACATGAGGTGTATAGTTGATGATGTTGGTACATATTG
>JASDQU010107807.1:38821-53152 GCA_032191745.1 Picea mariana
AAAGGCGTAAACGCCACTGGATTTTAAGGGCCTTGGAAACTCCCTCGGAAAATTCTTATGGATTAAACTCTTTTGCATACTGCCCCTGCAAATATTTGGAATGGTGAATTACAATGATTGGAATTGTAATTCTAGTGCCTTTTGGAAGATTGAGGCTTCTCAACTTCATTGTTTTGCAAGTCCTCCTCATCGTTAATGGTAATGGTGAATAAAGCCTCAAGACCTTATGACGAACCATATTTACATATATTGCACTTGAGCACTTTGGATTAGCAATTGGCATAATTGTTTTAAATTAATTCATCAATTAAAGTTCAACGATGCATATTAGATTGTTATCTAATGATATATGATTGTAATCACTTTGATTCTTACTGTTTTCAGGCTAGTTCCAACCAATCAGTGTGCATGGCAAGGAGAATGATAGTCCATGGTAGTAAAATGTATTTTGTCTCATGCCCAACCACAAAGAAAGTATTGCATTCATCAATCACATCTTTAAAAGACATGGTCAAATGCTTCTTCACTTAATCCTTGTTGGTTTTCATCATCAAGCCAAGAAGATCTTTGTCATAGGGGTTCTCAACTTTTCCCATTGTCTATTTTTTTTTGCAATTTGTGATTACCTACCTCTGTGATTTCTAAATTTCTCGATCGAGCCTTTGACCTTTCAAGTTACTTTTGGTGGGTAAAAACGTAGAACGAAATAGCCCATTGATGAGCCTCATGATTCTACTCAATGGAAAGATAAAATAGTACTATAAATTGTACTCAAAACAACATATGAAATACACAACAAATGTCAAAACCCTCGAAGTAAAAGCTAACCAACTAGTGATAGGTTGTGGAGAATATGTATGAACTTCAAAGTGCTATCACTAGTCATAAATTTATCTGAAGGGTTGTTGCTTGGGATCTCGACAACATGCTTGGAAACCTTGACCTTCTTAATAGGATCTCATCACACAACCTTGAGACTCATTTCCCTGGTAAGAGATGCCAAAGAAGCACAACACATATAAAAAAAAACAATTATAATTTCAAAGGAAACAAAGAAGCTTTCATTCTTAGGCAAAGTCATTCTCTCATTTCTATTAAAGAACATAGCAACACCCACAACAAAATACAAAACTCAATGGGTTGTAGTTGTTGCTTCTGCCTTTCTTGCTCAGAAAACTGAGCAACAAACCCCCATTGAGCTCCTTTAATGGGATAAATTGTTGTGGAATTCTTTTGTTGCAATGAATGGAGCTCTCCCATAGTCTATGTCTTCGCAAGCGAAGCATTGTTGTCAAGATAAATGCCATTCTGCTTCTTCTGTGTTTAGATTCTCTCCAAATCGTTACCAACCGAATTCTCATTGGAAAAATTAAAATCTATGTTATCCACCATATTTATCTGTAAAAGACATCAATGATATGAGCACAATAAGCCTAAAAAAAACAATCCGAGGAAGAAAAGAAAAGGAATTCAAACTTACAAGTGAATGCTAGTTGAAATTTAATTTCAAAGCCTACCCACATTACATGAACCATATCAAAACTTGCCCATAGTACTCTTCGTCACGTAAACCATTTGGGAGTTTAATTACATCATGGTCTAGATTACCCAAATTTTGATGGCCATTATGGTTTGTATGAATTATGCTTTATTGCAAGATAGATACAAATGACAAATACAAATATGTCACTAGTATAATTTTTTTGCAATTTTATAGTTTTTAATTGAATTTTTTTTACAAGTACAGGTCAAACCATGAAATATTTGTCAAATTGAAATTCTCTACCAATTAAAATATTTGTCAAATTGAAATTCTCCACCAATTAAAAAAAATTGAAATTCTCCATCAATTAAAATATTTGTCAAATTGAAATTCTCCACCAATAAAATAATTAAAAAATAGATATTTAATTTCAAAATTTCAAAAATATTTTTTTATTTTAATTTTAATTTTATTTTTAATACACAATTTATATAAAAGCATTATAAAAAACTTTACCATCCAAAAAAAATCTCAAGTCAATAAAGTTTGATTTGTGATCGATCACAATATATATCTTATACAATAATAATAATATAAATAATTTAAAATATATTATTTACATTAAAAATATTTCTATTTTAATATAAATAATTAAATTGAAATGATAATATCGTTTTTCATATTAATATTTATATCATCACATACTCTAATTTATGAGTAATCTTTACATATTATTTTACTACATTTACAAATTTTTATATTATTTTTTTATTCTATATATTTTTTTTTAAATTAAAAAATCATAAAATTCTATTATATTCACAAAAAGATACAGATTGGTATCAGGGGTCTGCCTTAGACGGAAACCAAATCCAATTTCTTGGCACATTCATAATGTTATCATGTCAATATCAACAGAGTATCAAAGCAAAACAAAGATATAGCCAGATTTCTAGATCCCGGGGCCCGTGGCCATATATGGACCTAACTAATAATCATTCTTCATTTCCTATGATCAAGGCTAACAACCTATTTAAACAAAAATACTGTAAATACAACCTGAGTCAAAATAAACAAAGACAAGTTAACCTGGCTCTTCCTTTGAAGGATGGACCTTGCTTATGGATGAAACTGCCTCTCGTGCAGGCACAATAACCAATTTCTGGACCTCATCTACATCGATGGGGCAACTGATCGATCTCAGGGGACTTTGCATCATAGTGTTGTGCTCCTTTCTCTCATGTTCCTGAGAATTCGAGGTGACCCTAAAACTGATACCATGTTGATACTGACAAAACAATTTAAACTTTCCCTCAATGATGCATATGGCATCGAGTAGGTCTGCTTGCTCTCTCCTCGCCCCATGTAGGGCCTATTTGACAATAGACTTCACAAGCCAATAGGTTTCCACAAGATTGAAGTATTTGGTTTCCCTCATTCTGGTGTAGAAAGGGTCTTCAACTCAGTCTTCTACTTTGTCAACAACCTCTTTGTATGAAATATCCCTCCTCTGCTAGCAAACTTGCTCCTCGACCTCCTATGCCTCCTTTTTCTCCTTGTTAGAGCACAACTCGACAAAATTATTTCGATCATTCAAGAATCCATGGCTGCCCGTGTGGAGTTCACCGGGGCCTGAGAGGTTGAGGCTTCTTTATCATGCTCCCTCCCCTAAGAGCTTTTCCCTTTTTTTCTCCCAAGCTGAGCCATGTCCCAAACTGTGCTACCAAAAAGACAACCCCCCCATAGACTAACTGTGAACAAAGGTATTATACCCAATTGTTCTCTCCCTCGACTGACGACAGATGAAACCAAATGAAAACTCAAAACGATGACCCACACATCATCGTCGCCTTTAGGAGTGCTCTTTTTAACTATCTCCCTGCCTCTGTCCTTGAGCCCGTGCGCCATCATGGATACATTATTAGTACAAACCTTCACACTGGAGCCATCACCACTACGATGACTCCACTTCCCTTCCAAAGACTTTGACGTCACCAAGAATGAATGTGGAGTACTATCACTTGATTCTCCCTTGCTACTCTCATGCTTTTCTATGACGCCCTCGAGTATGTTCCACCTTCCTTGCATCATGTCATTCATCCCAAACAGACTTTGAGGACACGTTATGTACCCTGCATGTTGTCATGTATATCCCTGTCCACATTTGTCGCATCGGGCTTCGGTCTGACCACGTGGGCTAGGTCCGTCCCATTGGCATACACCCCATCTAAGAATTTTTTTTATTCTATATCAATAAACTTTCTCTTTTTCTAATTTTAAAACTATGTAAACCTTTATATATATATATATATATATATATATATATATATATATATATATATATATATATATATTATTTTTATTTTTATTTTTCTCTTTTTTTTCCACAGAAAAAATTCGTAATTTCATTAAATTGGTACAAAATTATATTCATAGATATATAGCAACTATGAGAAATAACCACATATATATTGTCTTGATGGAGTCACTTCCAATACTGAAAGTTTCAACAAAAATAACAGTTTTGACATTAAGCCAAAATACCTTCCTATCCATATTTCACATACTGTGTCACATTTCTCACATACCATATACAATAAACAAAAACATGATTTTTATATATCGATTTACAATTATCTGGCTTAGAGTTCCATGAAGAGATGAAGCTCTCCTATATTAGACCGTCCTGAAAAGGTTTGTGATAATCAAAATTGTCCCCTGTTGTATGTTCAGTGATGTGCCATCTGCCATAATCTAACTGCAAGGCTTCTTTGGAAAGCCTATCATCCATTTTGTTCTGCTCCCTGTAGATGTGAGAGAAAGAAATAGTGTCAAAGGTAGTGATAATCCTTAAAACTTCTTCGAGAATAGGCATAAGACAAGTAATATGACATATTTGAGTTCGGTTCACCCAATTGATGATTAACAAAGAGTCCCCAAAAACCTGCAATGTTTTGCATCCTTTTTCCACAACAAATAAAAGTAACAGTTTTAAAGCCATAATCTCAGAGAAATTGTTTGTACCAGCTCCCAACCCAGCCCTGAGTAGAAAAAAATGATGTACTGACAAGTATAAACATCCACCCCCCTCCACAAAGTAAGTGGTCTCCCGAAGTCGCCCCATCAAAAACATCCCAAGGCCGCTCTCTATCAATCTGTTCCTCCTGAACCCCTCTAGAATTTCCAAGACCCTTCCTAACCACCGGTTTAAAATGAGCAAGGATGCCAAGGCAAGTGATGGCCACATGAAGTGGTGACTGGAGCACATCCCGAAAAAGCGAGGAGTTCCGAGCTAGCCAAATCCCCCATGCAACAATGAGGGGAAAAGCCTTAAGATCTTGCGGAGTCCTCGGCGATAGCCATACCTCCAAAGCCTCTTCAAAGGATGCCCCGTGCCAGCCACTAATGGAGGTGTTCAAGATGTTTTCTTCTGCCCACACTGAAGTGGTAAAAGGACATCACATAAAGAGATGAGAAACAGTTTCCTCCTAATCTTTACATAGCGAACACCAGCTCGGACCATTGAATTGTCGCTTTTGTAGATTTTCCCATGTTGGAATTTTGTTCTCCAAAATAGTCCAGGCCAAAAAAATTCCTTTAGTTGGGTACCTTTGTTTCCAAATTTTTATCCACCACCACTTTTCTTCTTGTTGCAAGAGTTCAATGCTTAATTGTACATAACCAACTTTTGGGGTGTAGACCCCTCCCGAATCCCCATCCCAAAGGAGTTCATCTTTTCGATTTGTCAAATGAATATTTGCTCTCCTGAGAGCACTGATATATCGGTCCCAAGTAATTACATCAGCCCCTACTAAACCCAGTGTTCTCCTGTCTTTCCAGCCTTGGTGCCAAAGAGTTGAGGTGAGAGGATCCCCAATTTGAGCCAGATTGAAATACCCCCCGCAATCCAAGGTTGAGCATAGATCAACAGGAAGTAAGTGCTCTCTAGTACAACTTGCCCAGGGGTCGTGGCCAATCTTGAGCAAGGTTCCAGACCCAACACTCCATGCTAATCCATTCCCGACCATTGCAAAGGCTCTTTGTACAACCTTCCACATAAAAAATATCCCCGTCGCCCGAAGGTTAGGACGCCTAAGCCATTCCAACAAAGAGAGTGGAGCCACGTATTTCTGGATGACTACTTTGGTCCAAAGATTTTTTGTGGAAATCAGTCTCCACGCAGATTTTGCTCCTAAAGCTTTGGAAAACAGGAAAATATTCTTTAAGCCCTAGCCCCCAAGAGCTTTCGGTTATGCAATTCTCTATCAACGGACCCAAGGCATCACCCGATTCTCCATCTTTCCCCGCCACAGATAAGAAAAGGACAATTTTCTAGCTTTTTCCAGAATGCCCTTTGGAACCCAAGAGAGGGACATCTAATAGACTGGGATTTCCTCTAGTACCGACTTGATCCGTACTAATCTCCAGCCCTAGACAACCATTTATTACTCCAAACCTTCAATCTTTTTTCCAATTTTTCCAAAAGCCACATCCAGATGATCTTCCGATAGTCATTGGGTTTTAAGTGAAAGCCAAGATATTTCAGTCCCTCGTCCAACCCTTGCATCTAGAAGGGGAGTTGATCCAAGAAATGTTGAATAACATCTGCCTCAACCAGAGAAAAAAGAATACTAGATTTATGTTCATTAACCCGCACACCAGTTGCTTTTTTGAACAGGGTGAGACCCTCAATTAAAATGTCAGCTTCTTGGTGGAAGATTGGTTGTTGTCATTGATGTCAACCCTAGTCATTGGTTTTGGACCACAAGATTGATGAAAGTATTTGGACATGAAAGACAGTGCACATGAAGACACAACACCCATGGATGGATAGTATACATCATGTTGTTTCCAATGGTAGGTGGCATGTCACGTGGATCCTCATGGTTGAGGAGAAATGAATTTTTGAAGATGACAAAGTGAATTGAAAAAGGAAGTACATGTAGCCCCTGAAGATAATTAAAGAAAATAATTACAAAATAAGAAAGTGTTAGGTTGGCCCTAATGTTAAAAGGAAGTTACATAAATGGTATAAATAAATATCATTAGACGTTCATTTGATACACAAGTCGAATTTCAGAGGAAATTAGAAGTAAAGAAAGCCGGATTTCAAGGGAGGATGAAGTCTTTTGGTGATGTGTTCTAAGGTATGTTATTTACGGGTCATCTTACCATTTTCGCTATAATGTTTTTTCTAGAATGATTCAGATGGTGAAATTGCTATGGTATTAAGAAGACATATCAAGGTACCTATGGTAAAAGTTTCATCTCTTGATTCGCTATAATTATGGAGATACACTATGTGGAAGATAGGGTTTTTGACCAGTCCTGAAGCTAGTCATAAACAACTGTTCTGGGTAAAACAGTCATAACTTCTTCATAGAGAATCCAAATGAAGTGGGACCAATTTCATTGGAAATACTACGGACTGTAGTTTCTTGTGTGCAAGTTTCAGAATCCGATGTTAAATATTAAGCGTGGGGCATTTTGTACAAGTTCGCTCTCCTGAATAAACCAGAAATGAACAAGGTCTACCATTCTCTCTATAACTTCTTTTTGGGGAGGATTAAAGGAGTGAAACTTCGAGAAGTTTCAAAGAATACATTGAGTAATATTATCTATAGGATTAGAGTATTCCAAGAATTGAAGAATTTCAGAAATTGAAGAAGTCTCAGGAAGCATTATCAGGTTCTATGCGATGGTTGGTTGATGGTGATGATTTAATGTAAAGTTTTATTATCTCTCATATATTCTTGGGTGGAAGGAAGGGGCAAGGATGGAGAGTTCAACTCTCTCTTGATATTGGAGGATTGTATCTTCCTCTTGGAGGTTTATCCCTCCCTTTACATTTGGAAGTTGTAGCTACCTTTGGAAGTCATTACTTCCCTTGAACAATAATTATTGATTATTTCTCATATATTATGCATGGTGTATTGTGTTGGACACACCTACCACACTTAGAGGGGGGGTGAATGAGTGTGGGGCTCTTTTTACAAAAACTTCCCTCTTACACAAAACTCATTAGTTAACATTCAACTTTTACTCATTACTCATTGCTTTCATTTATAACCAGTTAGATGTGAACATATATCAACAACATGTATCAGCAACATAGATCATCAATAAGTCATCACCACAAAGAACACAAGATGTATGTACAATTTTCTTTTTATTACGGACTACAATCCTTGGAGTTTTTTAGCAACAACTAAATAGAGTACAACTCTACAAGAGCACCAGCAATATAATGCAAGACTCAGCTTACACCCTCAGCACCAACTGAGATGAGGCAACAATCCTCAACAGATATCAATCTGCAACATGTACGCGACCTGTCAGTAGTGCAGCCCACGTGTGTACGCACCTTGGCTCACTATAGCCTGCGTATATACGCGGCTAATATATACAACAACCTACGTATGACTTCTGAGCTATTAGGGTTTATCCTTTTCATCACATACTCAGATCCTCTGCAACCTGCCAGGAGAATTTCTTTTGTCTTCCACTGTCCAAACTAACCACCACCCAATCACAACACATCCAAGCTCTCCAATAGCTTACTTATGCTCCACAACAGATCAATATGAATGCTAACTCAATCATGTATAAGCAACTAGTATACCATAGCAGTCATATCACAACTGAATCACAAGAGTATTGCTCACTCCATCAACCAGCATAAACCACATCACACTAGCCATACCAAGAATGCCCTAATCATTCACAACACAACAAGCAATACTATCCATCAAGACAATAATGTAACCATACCAATCTCTCAGTGACAGATCTGAGCCCATAGAATGCAGTTCTGGAACCTGCTTCAGTCTTCAACAACCAGTCATCAACTCAAACACAAATCTCCGTGATTTTATCCACTGTACGTGCCCTGTCCTCATATAGCTCGCATATGTACGTGCCCTGGCCCATTACAGCCCGCGTACACCTCAGAAACTAGGGTTTTTGAAGCTCCGAGACTTTTGTCGTCAAGATCTCCAATATTGTCAAAACTTTGATGCATCCATGAGATCCTCCTCACGCTCTCTTTCTCAAAATAGATCTTCAATCATGCTCAAGGGATCCACACCAAAGATGCTCTCACAAGAAGCTCTCCATCAACACTCCAAAAGATAATCTCACAAGAATCTCTCCATTGATCCAAAAAAAGGATGTGTTACAAGAGACCATTGCTATCTTATTTATACTTTCATCCTCTAGGTCACTTAACCTATTTTCCTTATTTTAGGGTTAACAACTTTCCACAAATAGAAAGTTCTCCAATACTTTATCATTTAAATATTCCTTCTTGATTTTGTCACTTCTCTTTATTATTTAAATAATCCACCTTGACTTTGTCACTTTACTTTATCATTTAAATAATGATTTCTTCTTTTAAGACACTTTGACTTATTTTGACCTTATGGGGCTTCAAGCCATCATATGGGGGTCCTTCAACTTCGTAGGGCCATAACTCTCAAACCGTGAGGAGTTATGTAACATTCCACATACCACTAGGCATAACAAGCACTATCCATCTAGGATAGTTTCACCAACAAAATCACTTATCTTCATCTCATTATTCCACATACAAGCATGGGTTCTCTCAACCATATCTCAACCGCAAAGCGTCTTCTCGTGAGGGTTTTCACCATCAGGGGACCACTTTGGAGTTCATTCATTTGTACCATGACAAGAAAATAATGAGTCATCTTTACATCAAACAAACTATGCATCATATATCAAAGAATCCATATTCATCATGTATCAATGACAACTCATTGATCCATCTTCATCTATGAATCGTATCAATGATAACTTATTGATCCATCTTCATTGATTGGTTTCCACTTGACATGTATCATTCTCATCAAGGAAAATACATATTCATTGTTCATCAATCATCAATCAGTCAAGTCTATCAATCAATCCATTGACATCAATCAATCACTAAATCACTTGACATCAATTCCTTTGACATTAATCAATCAAACCACTGGCATCAATGACAACATGATCCAACAATCTCCCCCTTTGGCATTGATGGCAATACCAACATTGATGTCAACACCAATCATTGATGTCAACATGTAGAGAAAGCATTCTCTGCATCTATATTCATCAATCATATCAATGTGACCATCTCTCCCCGTCATTTATGACTATCTCTCCCCATTAAACATCAATGACATCAATGTGACTATCTCTCCCCCCTTGACATCAATGGAAAAGGGTCTTCTCTCCTTGGGGCTGCTCCCCCTGCTTGAACTCACTTTGGGGCTGCTCCCCCTATCTGAATGCCTTTGATATTCCTCTGAATAATCTTTCCCCTTTTGAACAAGGGATATCACTCCGATGTAATGTTGAAGATACATCGCTCATACTCCCCCTGTGACCATTGCTCCCCCTGGAATTATGCCTCTGTGCTCTTTCTTAAAATATAGGGCTCTTTTCTAAGTATGCATCTGAATAATATCTCCTCCTAGAATCATGGGAGGAAGAATGACTCCCCCTATGGGTATGTCTCCCCCTATCTTCAACTGGATCATAGATCAACCAGTCTCTCTATGACAATCCTTAGACCTATTTATGCATCAAACTTGTGCCATACCATACATCATGAAACAAAAGATATGTCAACAATAAAATAGAGAATCATGAACAATATATCAACCAAGTACATCATGTACCAAAATGTGCCCATAATGCACAACACCCATGTACATCAACATCATACAATGTGCCAAAAGATAGCATCCATGGAATGTATCAACCACATGCCTCTATCAACATGTCAACATGTGAATCTACCAATATGCCAACCATGTGCATCTACCAACATGCCAAACAAGTGTCATATCACTCACGTTATGTCTCCATCAAGTACCATAACCATGTATCAAACAAATACCAATTGTTGTGCTAATCAAGTAATACCAATGGTGTACTATCATCTAGCATATGCCATCTATATGTGTACCAAACATGTATCATCTCTTGTACTAAGCAAGTGCATCAACCTTGCATCAATATCAAAACATGGTGAATCCTCATACATGTATGCCAAATCCTCCATAAGATATGTGCCAATCAAACTGTTAGTAGGTGCCTCTACCAATGTACTAGAAGTGTACCAATAATAGATCAAGTCATGACTCCTCAACATGATCATCTCATCAACTCACCAACTATATGTCCCAATATGTATCCCATATATATGCCAAAAGCATGTATCAGGTTTTTCAACAAGCAATCTTCCAATCAAGATACATTACATTACCAAGGTGCCATAATTCCATTATTATAACCAACAAAAAATGCATCAATCCATACTCATAGGTTAGTGCCATGCACCCGAGATTTTATTTTACATAATCCAAAAGGTGAACATTTAAGCCTGCAACAAACTGCGTCAGAACCGACAACAAACTATGTCAGCCCTTGCATCACAGAGTTATATCATTACAGTAAGATGCAACCCATGTGCATTGCCTTTTTCCCAAGGATTTTCCACATATATACGGCCTACTACACCACAGAGCACGTATGTACGCAACCTATTCAAGGTCAACCCGCGTATGTACATGACTGATACCACTGTCACCCGTGTATTCCTCAGTAGATGACACATTTTAACTTCCCTTCAATCTTTCATTATGATCTGGTTGCTCTGTCTTCTTCACCCACTTGTGTAGATGTCACCGCTCCTCAGAACTTGAGCTCTGAGCATCCATATTTTCAAAGATGTCTCCCTTTCTTACTTCATTCCTTCTTCTAGCCATGCTATTTGAAGTCCTCGTCATGGACTGTCTTCTTGTGTTCCATCACTCCTAGGATTTGTGGCAAAATCCACTATAGTTGTAGCATCTAATGGTGTTACAGTGAACAACAATGTGTCCTACTTGATCACATCTCCAACACCTCATGGTGTTATAAAATCTTCCATTGTATCTCCTTTCATAAGATCTACATTCAAAAGCTTTGTGACCATATCCATTACATGAATAACAATGCCCGTGAAAAATACTTTCATACATTTGCTTTGGTGTCCCAAGAATAGCTTCTTGATGTCTTCCTTGCTTTGTTCTTTTGAAATTTTATTTGCTTTGTGTAGATGGTTGTTTTGCAACATTGTCTTCCTTCTTTGACGGACTTACCTCATGCTTCTTTGAGGCACTTGCTTCAGCATGTGTAGTTTCCTTTTTGTATCCAACACCTGATTTATCATATGGTGATCTTTGACTTTCCAAGATCTCATCCAAGATTAGTGAGTTATTCAAGAATTTATTTGACTTCTCCACTTTCTTTCTAAGATCAACAATTTCAGCTTCTAACTTACAACATGACTCTTCATTTTCATTTATCTGATTTTTCAATAGTTCCTCTATCCTTTTGGCTTCTTCAATTTGGGTCTTGAGATGGACAATAGTTTCAAAACTTTTGCTAATCTCATCATCTACATTCATGTCTTCTTTTCCATTCTTTAGTCTTGTGATCTCTTCTTCCTTTTCTTCTAATTGAGTCTTATTGCTCTCTTCTTGTTCTATGAGCATTTCCTTTAACTTCAAGATGTGCCTTTGATTCCTCCTAATAAACTTCTTAGTGTTATCTGAAAGATAGTTATACTGTGTATAATAATGATCACTGTTATATCTATATAAACCCTCTTCAACTTCCTTTTGAAGTTCTAATAGATTTTTTTCTATTCTTTCCATGGGATAACTACCATCAAACTTTACACAAACTGTTTCTATATCTTCTTCTTCACTTGAGAAAAATTCAGCATCATCACATTTTGAATCATTGCAATCAAGGGTCTTTGAGGATACTTTACCTTTATTTGAAGTATCTTCAAGATCTTCCTTTTTGCCAACATTATCACATGATTCTTTGCCTTCATTTGAAATGTCTTCAAGATTTTCATTTGTGCTAACATCATCACTTGATCCTTTGTCTTCATTTGAAATGTTTTCAAGATCACATTTAGAAATAATGCATTCAAGATTTTTTGGAGATTCTTTACCTTTAATGATTTTGATGGAGTGGTCTTCAACATCTTCTTTCTTGTTTTGATATGTCTCCTCTAGCTTTAGCCATAGATCCTTGGCGGAAGTGCATTGTCCCATGCTCTCTTTGATAGGGCTTGAGAGTCCACTAAGAATGGTCTTGAGAGCCAATGCATCATTCTTCTTTCCTTCCCTTTGAGCTGCAAACTTTGACATGTTCTTTAAAGGAACTGATCCACCAATGGTTGCCTTCCAAATTGTTGCTCCCATTGTCTTCAAATGTAATCTCATCTCTATTCTCCAAGTAGAATAGTTTTCCTCATCAAGGATTGGAACTTCATCATTCATTTGTGTGTCTATGGATCTTTTTCAAGCTTGTTAAGGCTTGTAGTGAAGGCCCCGCTCTGAAACCAATTGTTGGACACACCTACCACACTTAGAGGGGGGGGTGAATGGGTGTGGGGCTCTTTTTACAAAAACTTCCCTCTTACACAAAACTCATTAGTTAACATTCAACTTTTACTCATTACTCATTTCTTTCATTTATAACCAGATAGATGTGAACATATATCAACAACATATGTCATCAATAAGTCATCACCACAAGGAACACAAAGAACACAAGATGTATGTACAATTTTCTTTTTATTACGGACTACAATTCTTGGGGTTTTTCAACAACAACTGAATAGATTACAACTCTAAAAGAGAACCAACTCTATAATGCAAGACTCAACTTACACCCTCAGCACCAACTGAGATGCGGCAACAATCCTCAACATATATCAATCTGCAACAGATATGCGACCTGTCAGTAGTGCAGCTCGCGTGTGTATGCGCCCTGGCTCACTACAGCCCGCGTATATACGCGGCCAATATATACAGCAACCTGCGTATGCCTTCTGAGCTATTAGGGGTTATCCTTTTCATCACATACTTAGATCCTCTGTAACCTGTCAGTAGAATTTCTTCTATCTTCCACTGTCCAAACTAACCACCAGCCAGTCACAACACATCCAAGCTCTCCAATAGCTTACTTATGCTCCAAAACCAATCAGTATGAATGCTAACTCAATCATGTATAAACAACTAGTATACAATAGCAGTCATATCACAACTGAATCACAAGAGTATTGCTCACTCCATCAACTAGCATAAACCACATCACATCAACCATACCAAGAATTCCCTAAGCATTCACAACACAATAAACAATATTATCCATCAAGACAATAATGTAACCATACCAGTGTCTCAGTGACATATCTGAGCCCATAGAATGTGTTAAGAACCAAATATCAATATAGCATAGAAAAACCTCAGAATAAGTACTCAACGCCTTGAAAAAGAGAGAATTTCAGATAATAAGCCTCTTCGAGGGGGCAACCTCCTTTTACCCCACATAAATGTTCAAGTACAAGATGATTCCAAATGAAAATGTCTCCTTGGTATATATAGGAGACTAGGAGGTATAATTACAATTAATGAAATAAAGCCGACATAAATAAAATAACATTATTAATGTAATATGCCCCAATTAAGGGGTAATGAACCAATATTAGGGCTTAACATGCCCCTCCCCTAGAGACAAGTGTTGTCTGCAGCGCTTGAGTAACTCTGGATGCTTATGTATAAAAGACTCACCTTCCCAAGTGGAATCTTCAGCCGGTAGTTTCCTCCATTTAATGAGATACTCTGAAATGGATCTATTCCTCAGCTAGCGAATTCTTGTGTCAGTGATGGCTTCAGGCTCCAATATGATTTTTCTTTCCTTGTCAAGTTCTGGCAATATAGTTTGAACTGAGATCGTGTCCCCTATAACCTTCTTTAAGCATGAAACATGGA
>JASDQU010107807.1:61829-80930 GCA_032191745.1 Picea mariana
TACATTTGGAAGTTGTAGCTACCTTTGGAAGTCATTACTTCCCTTGAACAATAACTATTGATTATTTCTCATATATTGTGCATGGTGTATTGCGGTGTATTGGTGTAACTCTTATACTATTGTTCATTGGTCATTAGATATAGTTGAATGGTTTAAGTATAAGTTGAAAAAGGTTTTAAATTGTACTTGATACTGATTCACCCCCCTCTCAGTATCAACAATATATTGTATTGTAAATGGTGAAGTTAATACAATGAGATTTATAGGTGCAAATCTAAACATTTGTTGTTTTTCTTGGTAAAGGGTTTCCATGGTAAATTTATGAGTACTATGTGTGAATGTTATTGTTTTCTTTCTTTTTTATAAAGAATATGTGTGTGCTTTGCTATATTTTAAAGGTTTGAAACATACATTTGGTATCAAAGAAATTATTGGCTTCAAGAGGACATCAGTGTCGCTAAGGGTTCAATTATCTTGGGTCTATGATAAACATGGTTTCAATGGAAGCTATGTAGTGGTGATTCTTGTGGTGAAAGAGAATGGAAAGAGGTTATAAAATCAAGATTGAGAAACTTAATGGGAAATGTTTGAGCTTTGGAATCCAAAAATGGAGGATCTTTTGGTAGAAAAAGAATAGTCAGTCATCATGGATCTTGGTATTGCACGTAGGGACATGTCAATGGAAGACTAGATGAAATTGGGTAGGAATGAAAAGAGAACAATTCAGTTGTGTCTTTCAGATTCAGTGTTATTGAATGTCTGAGGAGAAGTTATAGCCAAGGGATTATGGGATAAGTTAGGGGCTTTGTATCAGTCTAATTCTCTAGTAAACAAACTTTTCCTACGAAACAATTTGTACCTCCTAAGGATTAATGATGGAGACTCAGTGTTAAAGCATCGAAATGCCTTCAATACGATGGTAAGTCAATTATTGTCTGGCGACATTAAAATTTATTATGAAGATAATTACATTGGTGTATTGTGTTATTTTTCAAATTCATGGAATAGTCTAGTTGTAGCTATTGGGAGTAATGCAACCACATTAAAGTTTGATGATGTGACTTCATCCTTGTTATCGAAGAAATGAGGAGGGAAACCATGGATAGTTGGAGCACGGATTCCTTATCTATAAGAGAGAGTTTCCTGGATACAAATAAAAATAATTCCTCGAGTGGGAGATCTAAATCTAGAGGTATATCTAAATCTCTAGGAAAATCCTTAAGGAAATGTTGGAAATGTGGTAAAATTGGGCATTAAAAGAAGGTTTGTAGATCTAAAAGTGTTGAGAGAGGGAAGGGATATGATGCAGAAGGGAAGACATCCTTAGAGGAAGTAGGTGTTATCACCAAAACATTTCTCATAGCAATACAGACAATTGATGAAGAAACAATCAGCACATATACAGCATACTTCCAATATTTACAGAACCAATTCTAGAAAGATGACCAAAACTATGTAAAACATCCACAAATTTGTGCGCACTTCCAACAAAGTCAGCGCGCGTGCATCCGCGTGTGCCAAAATAGATTCACATGTGTGCAGTGTGCAACCCGTTTGATTGTCCATGAAGAGACCTGTGCAGATGTGGAAACGGTGCATTTATGAATTTGGTCAGGCCTCAACCACTTCTGGGGTGAAGTGATTCAAGACAAGACCCCAAAATCTTGCCTTGGGATGAATGAAAAGATGGGATGTACCTCTAAAGGTCTCCCAATCACACTTGGAAAAAGTCACGAAATACCTTGTTATGGTTCTATAAATAGATGGCAATTGTATGCACAAAAGGAAGAAGTTCATTGCATTGTTATGTTGCTCAAATACTCTTGGAGAAACCATTTGTTCTCTTAAGAATAGTTTGGGAAAGTATAACATAGGGAAAGTTTTTCACCTATTGGGAAGCTTTGTCGTAGAGTTATTTGTTGATAATATAGTAGTTGCATGAGGTATTAACCTATATATGTAACCTTTGACTAGAATAGAATATTATAGAAGCAAGAGAAACCCTAAACAGATGTGTGAAAACCATGGAAGACAAGTCAGCTCAACAGACTAAGTAATATTGAAGTATTATATGCATAAATGGACAGGTTGGAGCTACTTGAATACACACATGTTCATCTTGCCATATTAGTATAAATAGAGGATGTATTGGCTCATTTTTTCACTCACTCACACACTCTCAGTCACCCAGAAATAGTGTGCAAGTTTGGAAGAGGAGGAGGAGCAGTTGTAGTTGTACAGTTTTCTCTTTTTCAGTCTTTTTGGTACTTTCTCTTGTGTGCTACCCTTAGATAAAGTGGGCTCTCTTGGTTATCTGTTGTTTCTTGTGTGGCTTCCTGGAATCATTCTTTCTGTCAAAGGTTAAGGTGCTAAGGAGTGGCTTTGTGCCTATGGTTGGGTGACAATGGTGTAGCATTGTCTATGGTTAAACGAGCACATCAACATTATTCTAATAGGTTATGGGCCCACACCACCTTCGAGACATTCTAACCACTAGAAGGTAGCATGGAAATTCTTTGTTAATCTCATTGTGGCACCAGTTGCAGCTTCAACTAGGGTTTCTGATTTTGCATCTGCGGCAAACCCTAATCCAACTATTTGGGCACCTTCAGTGAAGCATTGGACCTAATTTTTGGGTATTCTAGTGGGCCCTAGCCTAGCGCACCCTCTGGTGCCCTCAGCCAGCAAAAAAGTCAAGTTTTAGTTTTTGGGTCAAACTCAAAGTTTGACTGGTCAAAATCAAAGGTTGACTGGTCAAAGTCAAAGGTTGACTTTTGGTCCAAATTGATTTTTGTGGTCAAATTTGAAATTTTAGAATTTCTATATTGTTCTAATCATTGAACCTTTTTTATTCAATTTCTAACCTCTTTTTGTCAAGATGGTGTCTAGTTTTAGATTAGAAGACAAGTTGAATGACACTACAAATTTCAAATGTATGCACTCGTATATTCTTTTCAAGTTATATCGTCTAGAAAAGCATGAGTGTGTTTGCAGGGGATGTACAAGAGACCTTGTCCAAGCAATGAATTCAGTACATTCAGAGGAACAAGTGCACCCTCCCTAGTAGTGAAGACTCCATATTTGATTATTTAAAATTGATATGTCTCTAGTTGTTATGGCATTATTATGATATTTCTGTTCTAAGACTTTTGCAACCATTGTTTGATCAGAGATTTCTTTCGGATTCATCGCATAGTTTTTTTGTTTTTCGACGTTTCAGACCAAACTAGTGTGTACCAAAACGCTTTCCTGATGATGGACCACACTAGTTTGGTCTGAAACGTCGAAAAACAAAAAACCTATGCGATGAATCCGAAAGAACTCTCTGATCATTATTATGATCTTATGTTGCATCTTGATCTATTGAAGTTATGATCATTATACTATCCCCTTAACACCAGAGATACACTTGTTGATCTCCTCTCTAGGAGATATTCTTGTTCTTAAGTAAATGCTTATTGCTTACAAGATGAAGTTGATCTCCTTTAGGATATGTTCTTGGTCATTAACCTAGACTCTAGGCAGGATATCTTCCATGGAGGGTACCATGGAGATTTTTTTATTCTTGTTTCTTGTTTTAGGCATGTCATAAGAGATAAATGTGAGAGGGAATCAATGATAAAGAAGAAGCCACCATATTTTTGTGACACTTTGCAGAATGCAAAGGGGCATGCAGTAAACAGAAGCGTGGTCTGAGGATTCTCTCAGATAGAGGGAGTTGATTTCAGAGTTTGAGATGAAGGATCTTGACCGGATATATTGGGATTAGAAGCATGGTTGGCACTAGATGAGATATTCAGTGAGGAGACTAAAGAGGTTTATCATGATGGACAAGAAGTCCATGGCCACACCTATGACAACACATCTGAGGAATTTGTGTGACTAGGTAGACATTTTCTTTGCAGAGAGCACCTTGTGCCAGTATATGGTTGAGCCATGACCGTATTATTTGGTTAAATCACAACATGTAGGTACTTATGTTGTGGTATAGATAGATATGATTGATCTCCTATGATGAAGTATGGTTGTCGGGATATATAGTTTTTGGATTGGGAGTGCAGAAGACAAATCTAGCACCTAGGGTGCTACTTCAGCTTGGGATCGAGTAGGATTTTTAGACAAGCAGAGAAGCAGATATTTGTAGCACTCAGTCATATATCATAGCCAGTGACGCAATATATGAAGTAGGGTGGATTTTTGAAGGATCTTTCAGTACTTCATCAGAGACATGGTGCAGGAAGGAGCAGCGATGCTCCATCACATATCCACAGATGAGCAGATAGATGGAATTTGCACTAAGCCTCTATATGGGACAAGCTTGGCAGAAATGCAAATGTTTCCCTGGGGGAGTATTGATTATTACAGCATTGTGTCGATATTCCAAGATTGATCAGATGAACTTGATCCTGTGGGAATAGGCCCATATGGAATCTTAGATGGACTCAAGATTCGAGTTATTTCTATATCTCCTATGTTTGAATTACGCTGGGCCTTGAAACTCTCACGAGTAGGTGAGTAGCCCTAATAAGAATCGGGCTGACTCTATCTCCACATGAATTGGAATGCAGACCAGGGGAGATAGGGAAAATCTATATCTGGAGTAGATGTGCCCCGACGTAATCTTCAACGGACTGAAGACTTAAGGTGTTTGAGTTGTAATTCCACATGTCTGATAGCATCGAGTTGAATGCATTCACGGAGTGATCGTATGAGAGGATCACCATGATGTGTTTGTGGCTCAGATGTGGTCATAATTCTTGTCATGGGACAAGAACGACTTGAGGTGCTAGACACACATGTCTGATAGAATCAAGCTAAATGCATTCATGAAGTAATCCTATGAGAGGATCAATTATGAGGTGAATGTTGCTCTGATGAGGTCACGATTCTTGTCATGGGACAAGAATGACCCGAGGTGCTAGACACATGGTGGTGGAGATGGATCATCAATATAGCTAAATGAGGCTCATGGATATTGTGACGATATGTTTTTTATACCAGATTGCTACCAAATGATGTTGATAGTAATGATGATACTCACAACATGGGTGTAGCCATGGGTGAGAACATCATGCGGGTGTATCCCATGATGATGATGGTGACACACACTATGAGGTGTAACTCTAGTGTTCTCCAACGGGTTGTGTCCCCTAGACGAGATCGATAGGTCCACATGGGTGTAGCCATGTGTGATATGATGATGCTACATGTAGAATGGTCTACATGACTATGTGATTTTTTCCCATACCATGTGAATATGGATGGATGTGTTTGAGACCATTAATACCTCCCTAGCTAAGAGGGAGTGTTGATATTATGGTATTTATGGAAGGTATTAACCTCCATATGTAACCTTTGACTAGAATAGAATATTATGGAAGAAAGAGAAACCGTAAACAGATGTGTGAAAACCCTAGAAGAGAAGTCGTCTCAGTGGAATAAGTAATATTGAAGTATTATATGCAGAAATGGACAGGTCAACCCTGCTTGAAGAGACACATGCTGACCTGGCCAAATTAGTATAAATAGATGACGTCTTGGATCATTTTTTCACTCACTCACACACTCTCAATCACTCAGAAACAGTGTGCAAGTTTGGAGGAGGAGGAGGAGCTACAATTGTACAGTTTTCTCTTTTTTAGTCTTTCTGGTACTTTCTCTTGTGCACTACCCTTGGAGAAAGTGAACTCTCTTGGTTATTTGTTGGTTCTGGTGTGGCTTCTTGGAATCATTCTTTCTATCAAAGTTTAAGGTGCTTGAGGGTGGCTTTGTGCCTATGGTTGGGTGACAACGGTGTAGCATTGTCTATGGTTAAACGAGCACCTTGACAGTATTCTAACATTCTTCACCATTGTTAACTAAAAGTAGGAGAGTAATAGCTCTACTTTGAGGGTTTCAAGAGCCCTTCCTATGAGTAATAGGGGTGCACTTGGCTTCTTCAAGAACACATGAAAATCATGATGTATGGATAATCGATTTAGATGATTATTTTCATAGGACTACCCACAAGGAGTGGTTTTGTGAATATGAAAAGTATAAAGGAGGTGACATTTTACTAGGAGACAAATCGATAGCTAGAATCATAGGACAAAGAAAAGTCAATTTGTTTCTCAAGGATGGAAGGATTAGAAAACTCCATGGGGTTTTTCACATTCCAAAGCTAACTAGAAACTACATATATGTAAGTAAGATAAGTGATGCAGGCATACATACTGTGTTTGAAAAGGAAACTTGCAAAGTGGTTCGAGGAGAAATGGTGTTGATGAGGGGGGTTCAGAATGGAAATATGTACAAGATTTTGGGAAGAACTATCACTAATGGGTGTAACATTTCTATTGTTCTTGAGGGTGGAAATGAATAAGACAGAACCCATATTGTCTCTACAGAAAATACAATGATGTGGCATCAAATACTAGGACATATTGGAGAGAAGGGCCTTTGAGCACTACACGGTAAAGGTATGGTTGAAGGTATGTCTAATTACACACTCGATTTTGATCTATGTTAATATTTCATATATGGTAAACAGAATCGGATAAGATTCTCATCTAGCACTACAAGAGAAAAGGGAATCTTAGAATTAGTATATAGTGATGTGTTTGGACCTGTGCATGTTCCATCACTAGGTAAATTTGTGTGTTATTTTGCATTTATTGATTATCTATCTAGGAATACATGGATTTATTTCCTCTGAAAGAAATCTGAGGTCTTTGGTAAATTTAAAGAGTTTAAGGCTTTTGCGGAGAATCAGACAGAGATAAAAAATAAAGGTGTTGAGGACAGATAATGGTGGAGAGTTCTACGATAATGAATTTGAGGAATCATATAAGTCTAGTATAGATAGGCATAAGACTACTCCATACACACCTCAACAAAATGGGGTTGTAGAAAGTTTGAATAGGACATTGATGGAAAAGTAAAGGAGCATGCTCAGTGGTGTCGGATTATGATGGGAAATATGGGCAGAGGCAGTAGGTACTACATGTTACCTGGTAAATAGATCATCATCATCAACATTGGTCGAAAAAACTCCACATCATGCATGGACTGGTAAAAAACCCTCTCTTGAACATCTCAGAGTTTTTGGTTGTGATGATTATGTACATGTTCCAAATGAAATTAGGAGTAAGTTGGATAATAAAGTTGAAAATTGTATCTTTATTGGTTATAAAGATGGTATAAAAGGCTATAAACTTTGGAACCTGATAACTAATAAGATTGTTTACAGTGGGGATCTTTTATTTAGAGAGGTTAAAAGACATTCCCAAAAAGGAAATCCTACCAAAGGAAAATGAACCAAAGATAATAGAGTTTGATTTGGAGGGTAAAGAATCTGACTCAAAAAATGAACATGAATTAGAAGAGGAAGAAGAACATCATACCCCAGTATTGAAGATATCAGTTTGAGAAAGAAGGAAACTAGAAAGGTATACTCCACCTAATTTTTGTTCTAGCTTTTATTTATTTATTATTGTTCATGATCCCATGACTGTTAGGGAGGCAGTGGATTCATAGGATGGAAAACTTTGGAAGAAGGCCATGTTTGAATAAATGGCATCCTTAGATAAGAATGAGGCTTGGGAAGTTGATTTTCTAGCTGGAAGAAGGCACGTTGGTAGCAAATGGGTGTTTAAGAAGAATTTGAATGCAGAAGGTAAAATGAAGAAGTATAAATCTAGCCTAGAGCAAAGGGATGTTCCCAGGTAGAGGGGATTGATTTTGGTGGCATGTTTTCTCCTATTGCTAAAGTTACTTCTATTAGATTTATTTTGTTTGTTTCTATTGTTTTTTATCTTGAAGTAAAACATATGGACATAAAGACAACATTCTTTCATGGGGATCTTGATGAAGAAATCTACATGAAACGGCTAGAAGGTTGTGCAATGAAGGGAAATAAAGAGAGAGTTGGTTTGAAAGATGAAAAAGTCCATGTATGGGTTAAATCAATCTCCAAGGATGCGGTATCACAAGGAGAAAATTTGAACATTGTATGTATTTCAAATTAGTTGATAATCATTTTATTTATGCGGTTATGTATGTTAATTTGAAACAACAAGGAGGTAAAAGCCTGGTTGTCTTCTAAATTTGATATGAAAGATCTCGGCGTTGCAAATTTTATTTTGGGCATGGAAATTAAAAGAGATTGGGAAAACAAGAAGCTCTATTTGAATCAAAGGAAATATGTTGAGACAATATTGTAGAGGTTTAATATGCAAGAATGTAAACTGGTCAAGGTCCATATTCTTGTAGGTGTAAATTTATCTACAGATCAATCTCCAAAGACAAGGGAAGAGGAAGAGGACATCTCTTATGTTCCTTAAGCTAGTGTTGTTAGTAGTTTGATGTATGCAACGGTCTGTACTAGACCAAACATTGCACATTTAGTGGATGTTTTGAACAGGTATATGTCAAAACCAGAGGATCATTGGACAGTTGTAAAGAGGGTTTTCAGGTATTTGTATGACACTATAAATTATGGAATTTTCTATCAAGGAATACTTGGTGCAGAGAGAGTATTGGACATACATTGATTCTTTTATGTAGACTGGGTTGTAGATTTGGATCGTAGAAGATATATAAGTGGTTGTGTTTAAAATATTTGGAGGAGAAATCAATTTGATGAGCAAGAGACAATATATAGTTGCACTCTCAATTACAGAAGTTGAATACATGGAAGCCACTCATGCGTGTAAGAAAGTTGTATGGTCACAGAGGTTGTGTACAAGTACCGGGTTTGTACAGCAAGTTGTAAGGTTAGAATGTGACTATCATAGTGCAATCTTTCAATCAAGGAACTATGGTTATCATTCTAAGACAAAGCACATTGATGTTCGGTATCACTTTGTGAGAGACATGGTTGAAGACAAGAAGGTGTTGTTGGTGAAGGTCAACACTTTCAAGAATATTGCAAATTCATTGACAAAGTCTGTAAGCACTGAGAAGTTCTCTTGGTGTAAATAAGCTATGGGAATAATTTCCCTAAATTGTTGATCTTGTAATCCTCGAGCCCCTTGTATACAAAAACAAATAGCAAGTGGGAAAATGTTGGGTATGTGTTATATTCTTTGCATGATTAGCCCCATGTGTTGTATGTTTCACCAAGTTTGTTGGGGGGTCATAGGGGTAGTCGGAATTCCCCCTTGTCCAAGGATTCGAGGGTGGAGCCCCTGAAATAAACAAATAAATTTGGGTTGTATTTGATCCATTTTTGGGCAGGTTTTTGGCCAATGGTTTTTGGGCCCATTGTTTTATAATTATGGTTAAGGAATTTAATACAGGTTGAAGGGTTAGGGTTTTGGATGTTGGGGAATCATATATATTGTATTTGTAAATAGTGAATTTAATATAATGAGAGTTAAAGGTGTGGCTCTAAACATTTGTTGGTTTTCCTAATGAAGGGTTTCCAAGGTAAATTTCTTAGAACTATGTGTGAATGTCATTGATTTCTTTATATTTTGTAAAGAATAGTGTATGCATTGCTATATTGTAAAGGTTTAAAACATACACTTGTTAATACATTGATTATGTTGACAGTGTGAGTCATTAATTGCAAAATATTTCCTCGAAAACTTGGGCCATATTTAACCCTCACATTCCCTTGTCCACTCTAGTGGCATTTGTATTAGACCTACCACCAATAACTAGGTGGAATATGATGTTATGATTGTCTTTTTAGTCAATTCCATTAAACATCACATTCATCGCCTTCATTTTTGTCTTGAATCCCAACACCTCATCATGCATTTGAATGGTGTTTATCATGTGTGCAATCATTGTATTTTTAGAAAATATTTACAATTTAAACTTTTGATGTGGTCATTTGAATCAATTCCATTTATCCATGTTCCCATAATACAAAAAACAATTGTAGACAACACTACAAATATCATTTTGGACTGATATTTAGTACATGCATGTATAATAAGATAACATTTTCATTCATATATAATCTACCATGCATCATCATTTGTAATTAAAAACATATAGATTGGCAACCCACAATTTTCAAAAACTACATTCATAGTGAATGTGTGTGTGTGTGTGTGTGTGTGTGTGTGTGTGAAACATAAATTATGGGGCATGTTTCCCATCTATTTACTCATTTCCCCCATCCCCATCAAATGGAGGTTCATGTTCCAAGGGTATTATGTCCCCTTGGATAAGTCTTGAACATGTTAGTTGGCCATTGTTACTCTCCTCAAAATAGGGTTCCAATAGAGTGGTACTCTTGTGAAATATCCTACATAGGCCTCATCCAACTCATTCCATACATGCTTTGATACCCCTCCCAACAACCAATCTAACCAATATCTCATATCTTCCAAAATCCTAAAACCATGTTGTGTCAGTGTCAACTCTTTGCCTTGGCCCTAATGGCCCTATCTCATCTCACTCAATCGGCCCACAATGTTGGGCATACCCATCCATCCTCATTGACACAATGTCTACAAAAACATATAGTACATAATCAATACCATATATTGACAAATTCTACTTTATGATATCAAATCAAATACAATCATACAAACCATCTAAGCCCCAAGATTATCCAGGTGATAAGGGTAGTTTTGGATCACCCTTGTAGTTCATCATGTTATAGGGATAGTCCTCAATGTGTATCGATATTTGGTCCATTGTGAAAATAAATCAAGTTGGATACAATCCCCTAGATCCAACCCCCTCCCCATCTCAATAGTTTCCCTCGTCGAACACTACTTAGCTCCTAAGGACCCCCAGCTTCGATACAGACGTGAGGATGAAAGGTGGGCATGTTCTCAAAGAAGAATGTGTAGATCAATGACCCAAAGGAGAATTTACCCCCTGACACCTTGTGACAGGAGATGAGTTGGTTCTTCAACATCATCGGTAGCATCTAGGCCCATCCATAATATGACTCGGGTAGTATGTGTTAACACATAGGATGTACACAGCCAAGGTCTAGGAAGCTAATCTGGAACACATGTACAAAGGATCTTGAAGTCACATCTGATCGTTTGGGAGTTATGTCATCTATCAAATCAACTCCCTGCAAACTCTCCTAAAAGTTTGTAGCAATTCAAAAAATAGATCATTCTCCAAATATTTCATGATTATGATTTTTCAAATGTGTCTGATGATGGATTCTAGTTTTCAGCACCATCTCCTCATCAATCATCATCAAAGGGTCAGTTTCAAAAGGAGGATTTATCATTTTTACTTTCATTTCCATTTAGTGCACTGCAGACTCATTCAATTCACTGTGAACTGTAAGTGTGATGCAAGTTTCTTATCACTACAAACTCTTAGCGTTGTGAACTCTCATTTAGCAGTTGATGGTGGATTAAAATCTTAAAGGACTATTGGTTTGGTTTTCTACAACAAGGAGTGAGCTTTATATACCATGTATTGTGCTTGATATTCAAATTCTATTGCCTGAAAACTTATTATCATCAAACTCTAGTTGTTGCAAGTTTTCTACTCACTGCAAACTATAGTCTTTCCTTAATCAGTTCATACCCTCTCAGTTTAAATCCCTCATGCGGTCTTTGGTTGTTAGAAAAACAGGATCACGGAGCAATAAAATAAAACACAGAAGATACACAATACAATAGAGACACAGATATATGTGGTTCACCAAGTGTGGGCTACATCTACCAAATAAATTGCTAGTTCCTTCCTTTATTATTATCCAGCAAATGAAGGAATACAACCTACAGCACACTCGTTGTAACTTCCTCTTCTTTCTCTCGCAGTCTCTTGACTCAGAATACAATATTCACAATCGATACATAGCCACAATACATTTCCCTCATAAAAGAGGGTTTCCTTATAGGAGAAAAAAAACCTTAACATAACTTCTACCGTCAGATCTGCGACCTTATAATGAATGGTCCAGATTTACTATGAAATTACAATATACATTTACAAGGCAATTTTTCCTCCGGCAACCCGCTTGGCCCTAGACCCCACAAGGGGGGTAACCCTTCTCTACACTCCCCCATGTGGAGGAGTGTACATTATTCCAGGGTGTAAAGTATTCATAGGGTAAAAACATGGCTAAAAATAAAGAAATCTGAATCAGGAAGATAATCAGGCTCCACAACCAACAATCTCCCACTTGGAGACTGATCTCAACAACTCCATTGCTATGGTATTTGTTGGACTATGATCCTTCTTGGACCTGGAAAATTTCTCATCTTCACCTTCATTCTTGAAGACCAACTGAAACTGAGCAGAAACTCAATTTCTCCCTGGTTACTCCTTTTTTTAACATGTCTGCAGGATTCTGGCTAGTGTGTATATTTTCCAACTTCAAATGTTCATCTTCCAAGACGGATCGTATGAAATGCTACCTGATTTGTATATGCTTAGTATTTGAATGGAAGGTTGAGTTATTTGCAAGATGAATGGCACTCTCACTGTCATAGTACAACCTGTTATTCTCCTTCTTCTTTTCCAATTCCTCCATAAACCTCTATAACCAAATCGTTGCTTTATTAGCCTTTGTAGCAGCAACATACTCTGCTTTTGTTGTTGAAAGTGAAACAACATGTTGTAGTTTTGAAATCCAACTTATTGTTGTTCCACCTACAGTAAAAACATACCTTGTGGTGCTCCTTCTTCTATCGTTATCACATGCCATATCTGAATCAACATATCCCAATAGAAAAGTGTTTGAACCTTCAAAACATAATGCATGAGTAGAAGTACCTCTCAAACACATGAGAATCCACTTTATTTCATCTCAATGTTCTTTAGCTGGATTGTTCATATACCTGCTCACAACTCCCACTGCATGTGAAATATCCGGTATTGTGCAAACCATCGCATACATCAAGCTACCAATTGTTGATGAATAAGGGACCCTGGACATGTATTATATCTCCTCCTGTGTCTTGGGACACATTTCCTTAGTTAATTTGAAATAGTTGGCCAAAGGTGTACTAAATGGTTTTTTATTCTGCATTATAAACCTCTCCAACACCTTCTCTATGTACTCACCCTAAAACAATGTCAATTTGTGATTTTTCTTGTCTCTTGTTATTCTCATATCAAGGATTTTCTTTGCAACACCCAAATCTTTCATCGCAAATGAATTAGCTAATTTCTTCTTGAGCACATTTATATCCTGCATATTAGACTATGCAACAAGCACGTCATCTACATACAATAGCAAGATAATATAGCTTCCATTTTCTAGCCTTTTAAAATAAACACAGTGATTAGAATGACATCTATTGTAACATTGTTTCATCATAAACCTGACAAACTTCTAATATCATTTCCTTGGAGCTTGCTTTAGGCCATACAAGTTCTTCTTCAACCTGCATAACAAATTCTCCTTCCCTTTGACCTCATACCCCTGTGGTTGTTGCATATGCAAATATTCTACTTCCACAAGACTTAAAATAGTCCTAATTGAAGTCATTTTAACAACATGAGAAAATATTTCATCAAACTCTATACCTTTCTTTTGTGCAAACCTCTTTACAACAAGTCTAGCCTTGTATTGTTTTTTTCCTCCATCTTCTTCCTTCAACTTGTAAACCCATTTATTCCGTAATGTTCTTTTTCCTGCAGACAATTGAACCAAATCCCAAGTCTGGTTATTTACCAGGGAATCCATTTCCTCTTTCATTCCTTGCTCATAATTATTTTTGGTGTATACCTGCATTGTCTCTTCATAACATTCTAGTTCACCATAATCAGTCAACAATAAATAATACAATGGAGAGTATTGTTCATGGGGTCTACTTAACCTGTTAGATCCTCTAACAACACTTGGAGGAGTTTGAGGTGCCTATTGCTCCTGTTGTTGTACATTTTGATTTTTTGGTTCCTTTGGAATTTCTTTTTCAGTGATCTCATCAAACACTGTGTATTCTAGTTTTTCTTTTCCTTGTATCTTTCCCTGCAACTGATCTTTGTACATGACCTTCTCATTTAATATGGCATCTCTACTCCTAATGATTTTGTGATTTTCATCATCCCATAAGTGATAACCAAAATCATTAACACTATATCCAATAAAGGTACACTTCTTGGATTTTGCCTCAAGCTTTATTCTATTTTCTTTATCAATATGGACAAATGCTTCACAACCGAAAGTCTTCAAAAAAGAATAATTTACCATTTTTCCCGTCCATGCCTCCTCTGAAATTCCACCATCCAAAGAACTTGAAGGTCCTATGTTTATTAATTAAACAGCGGTATCTACAGCATCTACCCAGAACTGTAAGGGAAAACCAGTATGCAATCTCATACTCCTTGGACGCTCCATGATTGTCCTATTCATCCTTTTTGACACACCATTTTCTTTTGGTGTTCCTGGAACTGTCTTCTCTCTACAAATCCCATGGTATGAACAGTAATCATCAAAATCATTGATGCAATATTCACCTCCATAGTCTGATCTGAGACACTTCAACCTTTTTTATGTCTCATTCTCAACAAAAGCTTTCCATTTCTTAAAAGTATCAAAAACATCAGAGTTTTGTTGAATGCAATAAACCCAAGTTTTTCTAGTTGCATCATCAATAAAAGTAACATAATAACGAAAGATACCAAGATATGATACCTCAGTTGGCCCCCATACATTCATATGCACAAGCTCTAACCTTTCACTCTTCTTTTATTTTCCAACTCTGAGAAATTTGACTCTCTTTTGTTTTCCATAAACACAATGCTCAGAAAAATCCAAATCAATTTGTTTAAGATCTGGAAACAAATTTATTTTGTGAAGTATCTGCATCCCCTTCTCACTCGTGTGTCCAAGCCTATTATGTCACATTGTTGTATCCACTCTTGTAGAAGTTAAAGAGATAGAAGAGTCAGTATTACCAGTACATAAATACAATGTACCTACCTTCTCTCCTTTTACTATCACCAACGATCATTTGGTGAACTTCCACACCATATCTAGAAATATGGATATAAAACCTTCACTTGTCAATTGCCATGTTGAATCTAGATTTTTCATTAGATCTAGAACATGTCTTACCTCTTTGAAAAAACATTGGTTTACATTCCTTTGATTTATTTTTACCTTTCACATTCCAACAATTTTTCATGGTGCATCATCACCTAAATGAACATGTCCAAAATCACCTTGAACATAATCTAGAAAATGTTTCTTGTGGAGTGTGGCATGAAA
This sequence comes from Picea mariana, assembly GCA_032191745.1. Classification (NCBI taxonomy): domain Eukaryota; kingdom Viridiplantae; phylum Streptophyta; class Pinopsida; order Pinales; family Pinaceae; genus Picea; species Picea mariana. Next base: position 76,963 of record JASDQU010107807.1, read on the forward strand.
TGAAGCCCTTGAATCTACTACCCAAGACTCAGAAATATTATCTACAAAAAGAATCAAAGTATCTTGTAACACATCACATGTTACATTCACTTCCAGATTTTTCTCTTGTTTTCCATCTCTTTGTTTTTTTGGAGCTCTGCAATCTTTCTTCAGATGTCTTTTCTTCTCACAATTCCAACACTCTATCTTTCCCAATCTGGATTTGGATTTTTCCTTCCTAGAATTCCCATGGTTTCCTGAGCCCTTTCCTCTATCCTTTTGTCTTTCCCTGTTCTCCATGTTTAACGCATTACCTGATGTCTCACCTGTGATTTTCTGTTGCATTTCCTCACTAAGAATAACACCAACAACATCATCAATTTTTAAAGTGTTTGAACTAGAGACAAAGTTACTTACAACCATGACCAAGTCATTCCATCTTTCTGTCAATGAGCACAAGATTAGAAGAGCCCTAACCTCATCATCAAAGTCCACATTTACAGAACTTAGTTTATTAGTAACTGTATTAAATTCATTTAAATGATCTCCAACAGACCCGCCTTCTGACATCTTCATATTAAATAATCTCTTCATTAGAAATACCTTATTGGACACTGAGGGTTTTTCATACAGTTTAGCCAATGCATCCATTAGCTCATTCATTGTCTTTTATTTCGAAATATTGAAATCCGTCGACGTTGCCAGGCTCAGTTGTATCGTTCCTAGTTCCTTTTTGTCAATAACCTCCCATTCTTCATCCTTCGTGGTTGTCGGCGTCTTTGTTATTCCACCCAATGGTAGGAATAGATCATTCTAATATAAATAATCTTCCATTTGCATCTTCCATAACTGGTAGTTTTGGTCGTTAAATTTCTCAACCGTAAGCTTTCCATCTTCTGCCATTTCTCCCACTAGAACCAAGAACCCTCTTTTCCTGCGAGTTACCTTTTGCTCTGATACCAGTTGTTATACAAATAGGATCGCGGAGCAATAAAATAAAACAAATGCAGAAATAAAACATAGAAGATACACAATACAATAGAGACACATATATAAGTGGCTCACCTAGTGTGGGCTACATCCACCAGAGAAATTGTTAGGTCCTTCCTTTATTATTATCCAGCAAATGAAGGGATACAACCTACAGCACACCCGTTGTAACTTCCTCTTCTTTCTCTCATAGTCTCCTGACTCAGAGTACAATATTCGCAATCGATACATAGTCGCAATATATTTCCCTCATAAAAGAGGGTTTCCTTCTTGGGAAAAAAACCCTAACATAACTTTTACCATCAGATCTGTGACCTTATAATGAACAATCCATATTTACTATGAAATTACAATATACATTTACAAGGAAATTTTTCCTTCGGAGGCTTTGCCCTCGAACCCCACAGGGGGGGTAACCCCCCCAGCACTCCCTCGCGTGGAAGAGTGTACATTCTTCCAGGGTGTAAAGTCTTCATGGGGTAAAAACACGGTTGAAAACAAAGACATCTGAATCATGAAGATAATCAGGCTCCACAACCAACATTGGTTACTTGTTCTCATCATCCAAATGCAAGCTTATATTTCTTTCTTGTAACCATTGTATATTGTTGCTAATTATTATTGCTACGAACTATTAGCGTTGCAAACTGGTTTATACAATTGGTGTTGTGAACTCCTCTTTGCTTGGTTAGCTTGCACATTCTTTTCCTTCAAACCTTTATGCAGACCCAAGATACATGTTTTCTAGTCAAAAGGTAACTTGCATCTTATTCTTGCAACCATAACTCCATTTTATTCAAACTGCTTATTCGTTGTGAACTGCACTTGTTGCTAATTGTCTGCGTTGTGAATTGGATGCACTACAAATCACCTATTTTTCTCAATTGATAAAACCTTAGCTGACCTTGTTTTCACTCAGGTTTGAAAAACATAATTTCACTCAAGATCATATTCCTCTCCATACCTTTGAAATTGAAAAGCCTTTTGATGAAAACCCTAGTCTAAAATTTGTTGTTGCAAACTTAATCGACGTGCTATGAATTGAGAAATCGCACCACAAACTCATTGTTTTACACAATTGCTCTTAAATGTTGTCTATATGAGATTTCATCCAATTTTGGGTTGTCATATTTTCCTCCAATCTCCTAGATTCAGTCTTATTTCAGTTTCTGCAATGTTTCTTTAGCATAAAATCCTTTTGCGAGCAAACCCTAATTTTTGCAAAATCAAGCAGTAAAACCTTAAATTCATCAGTTTCCATCACATACTCTAGTAGAAATTATTATTAGAGGGGTGGGTTTGACTTAGCTATAATGGACACTCAACAAGGGAAGAAGATTCATAAAGGAGGTGAGATTGTCAGGGTTGAGCTCCATGACCTGTAACTAATCAATTCAGATCCATTTTTTAGAGAGGCATTTCAGGGAGTGGGCTTTTGTGAGACTCATACTATTGTTTCAGACTATAAAAGATTTATAGGTGATGTATGTACAGATTTAAGACTCTTGAATGGTTAATTATCAGCTTTTATCCTACTGCTGCATGTTAAGCTTCTCTCTTGTTTTGATATTGTCTACTAGTAAATGATTTATCTTTAGTGTTTGTTTCTATGGAATTACAGTGATTGATTTATTGTCTTTTGTTGATGCAAGTGTTGTCAAAACATATCATCTTGTTAACTTGGAGGTTCCTTGTTAGTGATGTTTCCTATATATGTGTGTCAAAGTTCTTGAAGTAGTTTGGTTCATATATTCACATTTTCTTCTTCATTCTTCCATATTTTCACTGTTATCCTATAAACTAATCAGAGATTGTTCAAGCCTTGCTTGTTGAAGTATGTTTTATGGAGTTTTTTGTGTTGATACTTTGAACTAAGTTTCTCATCCATTCGCTACACCTAAAACTAAAAATATTATCTTTTACAAACTATAAAATATGATGGGTATTAGGCTCACACCTATAGCATTCTAGGTGAGACTTCTAGTGCTAACAATATGCTCTCTACAAGCATCATCAAACCTCACAAAATATCGTATGGAGCATGAGTCTCAATGATAAGAGCTAGTGTTGTTGTTATGGCTCATGTCTCTAGGATATCTAGATCCACAATCTATATTGTGTCATATTTTACCCTAGCATTCTCATTTCCATGGGTCTCTACCAGTTCCACCAACCTCCTCTCACAAGGAAGAACTAGTTATTGGTCTTTGATTACCCCCATCATTGGTAGCCCTGTGGGAAAGTAGATATCCTAGGGATTTATCTATATGGATTCCTCCTACACAAAAAAAAAAATACGCATGTATTTGTGTCCCAGTACTGCACAATGTGAGAGAGGATCCCCTCACCAACTCTAACCAATGGATTCTCAATGTACTTGATTAACCCATGTAGAGCCATAGCCCCTCGTGTAAATTGGTTCCCGCTAACTATAGTTAGAATATCCTCAAACTCTCAGCATGCCACAGCACTCTGAAGCTAGCCATACCTACATAAAACCACATTTTGTCAGTTATATGTCCCATGTACATCTCATACATAGGTTTAGTATATATTTTACCCTACAAAATTTCCTTCCCAACACATTTTTTGGGCCAAAACATTGCACCAGACCAATGCAGAAAAAACCCATGTTTTCTATGTTAGACCAATGCAGAAACCATGGGAAATTTATACACTCCTAGCATAGAAACTATTGAAATAATGTAACTGCAAAGGGCATTCTTATTATTTTGTTATTGGATTAAATCCCCATTGTGGATTAATCATGTCATTATTATTATTTTTATTATTAGGTTAAATCCCCATTGAGGATTAACCAAGACGGTAATTGTATAAGGACCAAATCCCCTTTTGCGGATTGGTCATCGGACAATTATAATGTAAAGAATAAGAAGTCGGCCCCAACAGTTATAATAAAAGGTCGGCCCAGCCAGATTTAATTAAAGGTGGATTTATCCACCCAGTATGAGAGGTCGGCCCTGCCAGAATGGTGTCTC
>JASDQU010107807.1:81030-112424 GCA_032191745.1 Picea mariana
GGGGGGGGAGGCCCTTGACCTCCACCTCCTCCTAGAGGGACTCCTCCTCCACCTCCTCCTAGAGGGACACCTCCTCCACCTCCTCCAAACCCTCCTCCTCCTCCTATAAACCCTCCACCTCCTCCTCCGGTGGCTTCCATCGTTGTTTGTGGAAATTTATAAAGGGGGTTTTCAAAAAATAACAGGGAATTTTTATTTTCTTCGCTAAGAGGAGACTCTGACGAGGAAGGATAATGAACGCGAGGAGTTGGTTCCTCAGACTTGCAGGAGACAGAATCAGGAAAAACGACGGGTGCGGGAAACGAGTGTGTAACACACTCTTCAGGATTTGGAGAAGTTGGGAAATTCAACTGAAGATAAGATGGTACTTTAAAAGCCGACGAACCTTCAAGAGGGCCCTCTCCTCTCTGTACTAAAGGGACTGTTGGATGAATCTCACTCCTAATTTCGAAGCAGTTTGGCGTTGAATGTTTAGCGTCAAATCAAGGAATGAACGAGGTCGAGGGTTCAGAAGGACTCTCGGCCTTCGGTGATGGGATTGCAAGTTGGTAAACAACAGCGGTAGGCTTGAAAGAGCCTCTCGCCTTTAGAATTTTTTCAGGATCGGTAACGGGCGTAATCTGCTCACCATCTGGGTTTTGTCTGGTATTCCTTCGACTGAATGCCAGTTTATTTCTTCGTGGAGTCACCAAGTGAAAGATAAAAAGCCTTAAAGGGTGTGTACTCTTTGTTCACTATCAAAGGGTAACACTTTCAACGAAAAACAAATGTCGTTTTCCAAGGGAAAAAGGTTTCGTAACTTCGGTCCCCGACAACGGTGCCAGTAAGATGTTGTTCCTGAGTCTGTACTTAAGGCTCAAAAGTACAGTGTTAAGGCATCCGAAAGTGGTTAGGATATGGAGCAGGGAGGGGGTCAACCTTCGGAGAAAGAAACTAAGGGAGATTTCTTCGTTGGGGTTGTCTAGCTTGGAACTGTTCCTGAATATTTATATCTCGTCTAATGGCTGCCCATGATTGTTCAAGTTTGACCCGGTTAGTTGTTGTTTTAAGGATAGTGTTGAAAAGTTTTAGGGCGATGTGTGTTTGGTTCAATAATCTGGGTTCGATGTTAGGTTGAGTTGGTATAGGGACTGTCATGGGGGTACAATAAAGATATAAAAGACTTTTAGGAAAGATTAAGTGCTGTCTCAGTTTGATCTTATAAAAGAGAACTTACAGTTGCAGAAGTAACATATAGATGCAAATCTAAGGCTCGTTCCTGTAACTGTATCATATCTTTATAAAAGGGGTGAGATGGGAGAAAAACATTAAGCCATTTACAAAGTAAAGTTCCAACCAGTGGAAAACTCACGACATAAACGGGAGAGGAGAATATGTAAGAAAATAACCAATGTAACAAAGAATATATGTAGAATTCTGAAACTGCAGATTGGTCTTACACAACTGATAGCTGGTGCAGAGGAAAGGAAATAAACAATTACAGAAAACCCAAAATCATTCGTTATAGTAGTGGTCGTACTAAATTACAACGAAGCACATCAATTATGAATATGAATTGAAATGTAAAAATGAGATACATGGAAGCAAACTTGTGATACAGAAGTGACAGAATTGAGAATCTCCAGATCTACTTGTATTAACTCTCAATGTAAAAACTCTATTACAAATAAATCAAAAAGGGTCCAGCCCTTTTTTATTTCTCTCTGGGGTATATTTATACAATTTCTGCAAAGCAGGTAGAATCTCAATAGTCACAAAAATTTCAGTTATGACAGAGGAGAGAGAAATCGATCCATCTCTCCTATTCTGTCTTCACTTAGTGCCAGGTGCTCGTCTTCGCGCGGACTCGGTGCAGGCGATACATCTTTCCACAAGCTGAGATACGAGTCGTGAAGGTTCCGCTTGAGAGCTAGCCTCGATTAAGTAACATTCTTAGGCTAACTGCTGCAGCTTGTCCCCCATTTGTGCATCGATGATGTCAAGGGAACTTAGTTGCGCGCTGGGCTAGATCAAGTGCTTATCAATTCGGGCCATGTCCACCCTATCTATCTGAGAGATATCGGCCGAATCTCTCTCATCCTTCTCTTTTAGATCAAGCAATATATGTTTCACATTAATTTGCATCAATGTTTCTGTGTCACCTCCACTGTCCATACCCAACAGCTCACCATCTATAGAATTGAAGGCTTCTTCTAATGAATTTGTTACCTTTTGGGCTTGTTCCTTGCCCAGGGCAATGTTGTGCTCCCAATCCTTCAACAGAATATTACCTCTGGTTTGTTCTGGGATGGCGAGTCTGGGAGAACCTGCCGAAACTCTATTGTTCGTGGCTATCACCGCCTCTTAGAAGGCGACCTGAGCCGCTTCAGTATCCCTCTCTCTGACAGTCAGGTTCTTGGAAACCTGATTCATTAACAAACAATTCTCTCGGATCGCTCCCATTTTGGCGAGCAAATTCTATTGTGCAGAAGAGATTCTGTTCCGAATCTCGATCGCTCAGGATTTAAACCCCTTCACATCGATCATCCTGCTTTCAGCGATCTCTACCTGAGCCTGCAACTCTGCAATCATAGTCCTTTGTTGGCCCATCTGTATCCGACCGTCTCAGACCACTAAATGTGCTTGTTCGAGCTTGGTTTTAAGCACCTCTATCTCATTTTTATCAGCTAGTCGGGCCAGTTCTATCTCTGCGCTCACCTGGCCCTTAGCATTTTCCGTGGCCGAGGCCAATCTGGCCTCGAGAGTCCTGATCAGGTGATTTTTCCTATTGAGTTGGTTCTTTAAAATCCCAACCGAAACTTGATTCGCTAATGCATACGCTCCTAGCATCCCTGCGATCTCAGTGGCGAATTGCTCATTCTTTTTATTTTTTCCGTCGATCATGAATTTGTATTTCTTAGCGATCGACTCTCCCTCCTGGTAGAATTCCCTCTTTACCACCGCTTTTCTCTTTTTATCAAAGAAAAAATCATTCGGAGGAAGTTCCTCTGCTCTTATGGGCCTCAGTTCCTCATTGAAAATCCATCCTTCTTCTATATTTCCTTGCGTCGACTGCAAGGGGGTGACAGAAGTGATGGGTTCCATGATTTGCTTCGCTACTTTTCCTGGAGTGTCAACCGAGTCCTAATTCTTTGGAGGTTCAGGGGTCTTTGTCTCAGTTTCCGGATTCTGTTTCTTTGGCGGGTCCGGAGTCTGTGCCTCTGCTTCGAGCTTCTTTGTTTGTTTCCCCTCATCCTGGTGTTTTCCTGAGTCAGGAGATACATCTTTAGGGCCTTCAGTATCCTTCGGTTCCGTCTCGGAAATGCCTAGACTCCCTCCTCGCAACACAGCGGGAAGACAACTTCATCTGTGTTCCTGAAATTTCAATACAGAGGCTGTGTCTTTGGGTGCTAAGGATCGGATCCGAGCTAGCACTTTTTCATAAGACCCCGCCCCTTGGAAAATGTCATCCGGGGGTGAAATCTCATGTTCAAACATCTTTAGCCCACAATTAGCTAAATGGTTGCTCACAACTCTCTGAGGATCATGTTTTTTTATACTCGATGGAGACCAACTTCAGGTCTTCCAGGGATGCAGCCTCGGCTTTGGCATGCCTGAAATCCAATAAAGAATAAGAATTTAGCCGAATGGGAAAAGACGGCCACACCTTCTTTGAATATCCTTTGAGTTCTTTACTCACCCCGCCAATTACTATTTGTCGGGCGACCTTGCGACAAGCCAGCTTGTCGGGGATGAACAATGGTAGTGCAAGTGGGGGAACAACAGCCCTGAACACTCTGAAGTAGGAGAACTCTGCCTCCACGTACCAGTCCTCTATACCACTAAGATTTGATGCAATGCTGTCCGAGATACGAGGTGGTGGGTGACCAAAAATGGCGATATGCAGGGGCACCATCACCCTGTTGAAAATTTCGTATATGAAATTGTCTGCTTTATTTTCCCATAGATTTTCGTGATATACATGTACGAGCCTGTCTTCGGCCAGATTCCAAGCCCAAATCATCAAGGGGAATGGTGTCATGGATCATATCGCATCCATAATATATGCGGACATGAAAAATGAGGACGGCCTCCCACTTGCCTTCTGCTCCCGATACTCTGTGACCCGGTTGGCCAAACTGTCCGAGAGTATCTTTGCCCAATTAAACGAGCAACCTTCTGCGACCTGAAACATGAGAGGCACCCACGCAATGAATAAATGCGATGTGTCTTCCCTCCAAAATAGTCGGCATGTCATCATTGCCACATACTTATACTGTGGCTCCAACGAAGCGATTGAATAAACGCCCTGGTCATTTGCTTTGAATTTCGCGGTGCGCGAAACCCAATCCTTTATCAAACCGGGCATGGTTTAATCATATTGTGTGCACTCCTTTTCTTTGAATTCCTCAAGGAATTCATCATCATATGTATATTCAGATGTCATCGGAAGCTTATACATGGTTTGGATATGTTCCGGTCTAAAAGTCTCGATCGTGACCTGTTGCTGGTTCATGATAGTTCTGGTGGGTAGGTCTATGTAATCCAACGCCCATCGGATCATATCATAATATGGGAGCAACCGTGGTCTGGTCGCTACCTTGTGCATTCCGGATTGAAGAACTATCTTGTATTTAGTGTTTAGGTCATCCTTTTCATTGTCGTCTGAGTCTGAATAGTTCACCAATTCTGATTGCAGAATGTCCGAAACAAATGACCAGCAGGGGACCGAGTCGACACTCCGGGGTGAAGTGTCGGAGACATTGTCTGAGCCTTGTCCTGCGACCTCGACGTTCGCCTTTGCTGCTTTCCGTGGAGCCATAGCCGAAGCTTGCATTTTCACCCTTCTACGATAGAACTGCGTATACGTGCAGAAATTAGTTCACTCAGAAATGACGAGCTCTGTGTGCTTATGAAAATGCTTTCGTTATAATAAAATGAAACTCTTATATATATTTGAAAATTTAGTAATTTTCAAAATAAGCCTGTCAAATCATAATTAGAAACAAATTAATTGCATAAAATCTGATCTTATATGCGTGGATTTACCCTTATTCTCCATAAATGTCATAAATTTCTGGCGGTTTGATAGTCAGTCGAAGTATGGAGAGAAAATGGCTATCTCGGGAAACGTGCATGCCTCAGGGCACGGGATATATCTTGCTTTATCTTAGATTATCAAATCTTACCAACGTTAATCAATTCCTTCACCATTCATTATATCGTGGGATTTCTTTTAACATTTTGAGTGCCTAACTCCCGAGACCGCGAGGGCCGATTTGACTTAATTAAAGGTAATCACGATTTAAGGCATAATCAATTTTATAATCGTTTTACTCGCCGTATCGCAACTCGGAACTTTGAAGATAATTTTCTGGAAGACTAGTATGCTGAGTCGCAAAACCGCGAGATGGCGATAAGACTCAATTAAGAGTAAGAAAAACTTGGATTAGGCGATTAATTAATCATGCTATAATTTCATCGCGACTTCGTGAGTCGGGGTTTTAGACGCCGTAACTTTCGAAAAGATAGTGTCGAGTGGCGAAACGCCGAGAACAGCTTTTAACCACGATTAGCCTTTTTTCCTTTAATCCTTGACTAGGGTTATCCCAGAAAGACCTCATTTTTTCGGCGCTCGGGGCTGTAAAAATAAAAACTTGGGTTTGGCGAACGCCGAGGCACGAAACCCAGACGACGTCTAAACACGAGTCAAAAAATTCGACCCTGGTTACTGTCTTGAGTGAAAATTTAGAACGACTTCGCCGTTTCGCTATTCGGGACATGTGAACTCATGGATTATAATATCCGACTTGCGAGATCCCAAAGTAAAACAAAAAGGAGCAAACATTCTTACGAAAGTGGACTTGTTTAGAAAGTAGAAAAGCATCGCCGCTCACGCGACCAGGTTTCAGAGGTCTCATCATCTCGGAAGGAAAAATACAATCAACTTTATATTTCAAGTATCGAATTGAAAATTGTGATAGGCCAAAAAACAAAGGTGGCTCCAACAGTTAGTACAATGCTTAACTGCCTTGATATATCAATACAAAGAGTACGCCAAAAACAATTTGTGCAGATAATATTTTGGGCACTAGCCATCCTGGAGACATGGCCACCACAAGCATTTAAGACCTACTCTGCCTCATCATGAGTGAGACATTAACAAAATAAGATATCAAATCCTCAATGAGAAAGGTAATCTCCAATGACGAGATAATGAGGAGCCTAATGACAATATGTTGTCGATATTCACGAGATAAATGAGGAACAAATGATAGTAATTATGACTTTGGAAACTATGAATCCAAATAATGGCTACTAGGCACACTAAAGACACACTTATGAGGGTTTACGCATATGTTATACTTGTGACACCTAAGGAAGATAACTTGCAAGTCTTATAATTCCTACGATCATTTTTTCAAAAAAGAGGTGAGTTCGTCACGATAGGCCAAGATAATGTGAACCAAGTCATGATAACAATATGAAATGGTGCACTTAAAAGTTGCTCTAGCATTCTTTAATCTGAAGGGAATAGTACTATATGCATGTTAGATACCAGATGTATTATAATAAATATAAAACAAAAATATTTCAACAAATACCAACAAAAGAACAAAATGTAGAGAACCACAACACAAAAAATGATACCTTCATTGATATGAAGCAATGTTTACTTTCCTTTTCGAGGAGGAAACCTCCAATAAAGCAACGATCTATTACAATATTTATCAAGACAAATATTTATCATGCCTCCTACTCTTATTTATACTAATTCTATCTTCTAAAGTATATTCTAGAGGAATATCTTTCTCGAAGTGAAAGCTTCTATTAAGTCTTCTTACATTAGACTTGTTCACATTATTAAATAGGCCTTATGAACTAATGTCGGCCTTTATTAAATGGAAAATATGTTATTCTACCTACGTGATAGGTTAGGGAGGTTATGTCCCTAAAATTCCCTCACCCTTGAAGAAAACCCTTGTCCCCAAGGCTTGAGATGAGGAAATTGTTGTATAATGGTGGCCGAATCCCAGGTGGCATCTTCTAGAGTTGTATCTTTCCACTGAACTAACAATTCCTTGATGGTGTGCTGACGGAGATGACACTTTTGCTGGTCCAAGACTGCTTGTGGCTGCAACCAAATGGAACCTTCTTCATCCAACCTAGGGATATTGGTTTGAGTTTGGAACTTAGTTCCAATCACTTTATTTAAGCATGAGACATGAAAAACAAGATGGATATTAGAATGACTGGGAAGAGCTAACTGGTAGGCCTCGGGCCCCACTGACTTGAGAATTGTATAAGGACCATAAAATTTGGGAGCAAGTTTCTAACAATGGTAAGATTTGAGTGAATTTTTCTTATAAGGTTGTAGATGAAGAAACACCTGCTCCCCTTCAACAAATTGATGTTCGGAATGACCTTATCTTATTGTTTCTTCATGCAATTCTGAGCCATGACCAAATTTTCTTTGAGGGTACGAAGAATGGCCCCTCAGACTGTAAGATTGTTTTCAACCTCCTGAACCTTCAGGACACCTGACATGTATGAGAGAACCGCCGATGCATTTTTCTTGTATAATGCTTCAAAATGAGTCATGTGAGTAGAAGTATGGTAAGATGTGTTGTACCACCATTCAACTAGGGGTAACCACTGAGCCCACTGATTTTGTTTGTTAGATGAAAAACACCGCAAATATGTTTCCAAACACTTGTTGACAACTTCAGTTTGGTCATTAGTATGGGGATTATAGGTGGCGCTGAGATGCAATTGGGTGCCCTGGACCTTGAACAATTCTTGCCTAAAATTGCTGGTGAAATTTGGATCTCGATCAGAGACAATAGGATGAGGAATGCCATGAAGTTTGGATATGTTATCCATAAAAAAATGAGCCACTGTGGATGAGGGGAATAGGTGCTGAAGAGCACATAAATTAGTATATTTGGAAATATGATATACTACCACCATGATGACTGAATTATTGCCTGATTTAGGTAAGCCAACAATGTAATCCATAGAAATATTCCTCCAAATAGTAGGGGGAATAAAAAATAGTTGGACTGTGCCTGTAGCTTTGACTATTTCTCCCTTATTGAGTTGACATGTATCACATTCAACCACAAAGGTGTGGATGTCATGTTTCATACCATCCCATAAAAAAAAATGTTTGACCTATTCATAGGTTTTGATAAACCTTGAATGCCCAACTGTGGCTGAAGCATGAAGCTCAAAAAGAATCGTGGGTTTAAGTTGTGACCGTTTGCTTAAATACAAATGACCTTTGTAGCGAAGATATTCATTGTTCCAAGAGTACCTTGGAGAATCTTGATAATGGTGTTGCAATTGTTGGATCAAGAGAGAAATTTTGGGGTCTTGTAGCCATTCCTGGCAAACAACTTGGAGCCAATATGGTACAATGAAGGAGAGGGAAAAGAGGGAGCCTTCTTCTTCATAATTTTTGGAAAGAGTGTCAACAACCACATTTTATTTTCCCTTCATGTAAATGATCTCATAATCACATCCAAGTAGCTTGGTCAACCACTTTTGTTGCTCTGGGGATGAAATTTGTTGTTGCAGAAAATACTTGAGGCTATGATGATCAATTTTAATTTGGAAGCATTTTCCCAATAGATAAGGATGCCAGAGATCCATGACATGTAGAATAAGCAACATTTCATTTTCATAGGTTGATTGGAAAAAAATTGTCTCCGAAAGTTGTTTGCTACTGAAAACCAAAGGCTTGCCATCTTGCATGAGGATTTCCCCAATTCCTTTCCCTGACACATCACATTCTAGGACAAACGTCTTGGTGAAGTTGGGAAGTTCCAGGATAAGAGTTGTGCACATAGCCTCTTTCAAGGTGTGGAAGGATTGATCATCTACCGGAGTCCAATTGAAAGCATTCTTTTTAAGGAGAACAGTGAGAGGTGTTGCAATGTTTCCATAGTTTTGAACAAACTTGCGATAATATCCTGTTAAACCCATAAAACCACACAATATCTTAAGATTTTTAGGGCGAGGCCAATTCTTCATAGAATTAATTTTCTTGGGATCCACCTGTATGCCATCCTTTCCAACAATATGACCAAGTTACTCTACTTCAGAGGCTCCAAAGGAACATTTATATTGTTTGAGGAAAATTTTATGCTGAGAGAGTAGATGGAGAACTTTATCCACATGGTTGAGATGAGATTTCCAAGTTTTACTATAGATGAGAATATCATCAAAGAAAAATAAGACAAAATGACGGAGGAAAGGATAGAATAAATGATTCATGAGACTTTGGAAAGTGGAGGTAGCATTACATATGCCAAAGGGTATGACCAAGAACTCATAGTGAACCTCATGAGGTCTAAATGTAGTCTTGGGAATTCCTTCCTCTTTCATATGTATCGAGTGGTTTCCAGAATGAAGATCAAGTTTAGCAAAGTACCGAGCACCACTCAATTCATCCAATAGGTCATCAATGATAGGAATGGGAAATTTGTCTTTTGATGGTGAGTTTGTTGAGGGCGCAGAAGTATAGACACATGTGCCAAGTGCCTTCTTTCTTGATTACCATGACCACATGAGAAGAATATGGGTTGGTACTAGGATGAATAACACCCACTTATAGCAATTCTTGAAAATTTTTCTCAATTTCATTCTTCTGGGAAAAGGGACGACGATAAGGGAAAACATTGGTAGGAATACTGCCCGAGACTAGATGAATGGAATGATCATGAACACCACAGGAAGGGGGAAGTCCACAAGGAGTGGTAAAAACAACTTGGTGTTGGGAGAATATAGATTGGAGAACAAGATGCACATAGGGTGTCTCAACTGCTTGAATGGAATTGAGTTGGGAAATAATTCCCGAATGACCTTTTTTGAGGAGCTTTTCCATTCGATAGGAACTGATTATATCAAGGGAGCTTGATGTGATGCCTTGGAAATTATACTATTGTCCTTCATGTTGGAAGTGCATGGTTAATTTCTTAAAATCCATGAGAATAGGGCCGAGAGTCTGTAACCATTTCGCACCGAGAATAATTTCACAACTGCCCATGTTGATAGAAAACATATGAGATTTTAGGTTCTATTGACCAAGTTGGAGGTGGAAATTTTCACAATGCCCTCCATATTTCATGGAATAACCATTGACAATCATGATTTGAATATTGTTGTTTGCACGAATATAACAATTGGTTTTTTGGGCAATGCGATGATGAATGAAGTTATGGGTGCTTCTAGTGTCAATTAGGATGATGACCTTCTGATGCTTAATGTAGCTAATTAAATTGAGGGTTTGGGGAGTAGAGAAGACAATGAGGGAATTCAGTGAAATGACTAGTTTGAATTTTGGTGGATCAAAGGGTGGAGTAATATCAACGGTCTCGAGTAGCTCTGCTACAGGGTAAACCTCTACCTCTTTATCAGAAACATCCTCATAGATGGCCATAAAAATATTATGTTCCTTACACTTGTGCCTTAGAAAATATTTGTCATCACAGTTATAACAAAGGCCTTTGAGTTTGCGTTCAACCATTTCTGCCCTGATCGATTTCTAGATCTTGAGTGGAGTGGCAGGAGGGGTGAGATTTGAGGGTTTAAAGAAAGCAAAAAATGAGGGTTTTTTGGTTTGGGAGAAGGCAACCTGTTGTGCTTCCTTATCTCATTTAGTAGCTTCCGCCCAAGTCTCGGGGCAAGCCATTAGGATGTGGACGCATATTTCATCCTTTAGGCCACTGATAAAGCATTCCCAAAAAAAGGCATTTGAGATGCCCTCCATGTGAAAATCCAAGTGCTCAAAGGAAGCTATAAAGTCTTCCACTGTGCCAAATTGTTTCAACTTGGTCAAATGACCTAAATGGTGGGTGTTGGTGTCAAAGCATTCATAAAACTCTAGAACAAATTGTGTCCAAGCCACATACCCTTGGCATGCATTTTTTCTCCATTGCCACCATTGCTAGCGTTCAAGATCTAGATAGAGAACACCATAACATAGTTTATCCAACTCATTAGTAATGACATGCAAAGAGAAATAATGTTCCATTTGAGTGACACAACCTGTGGGATTTGAGACTTCAAATTTGTTCACCTCCACTCTAGGAAGATGCAGGTAACATTGAAAGGACGTGGAATGGGAGGATTTAGTGCCTTCTGGGTTATAAGGTGGTGCAGAAGAGAAAGGATATTGTGATTACTTAAACAATGCATTCAAGTTGTTCACTACTTCTTGGGATTGTTGACACATTGTGGTCAAGTTGGTCACTACTGTTGGAAGTGATTCTAGTGCGGGGAGATGGGAATTTATGTTAGCAATGTTGGAAGTAAGGTCAGAGATATATTTCATGGTTTTCTCATTGAATTTTTCCAAGGCAGTGATGCGGTTATCCAAGTCTTGATTGCAGGTGTGGGCCATTGGGGAGGGAAAGGGGCATGTAGGTCCACACAGAAAAGGGGTTACTGGTAAATGGTACCACGATGATCAATGCGAAGAGAGGAATTCAATGGGATAGGTTCCAAATAAGGGTGCAAGGAAGGGCAGTTGGGTCCACAGAAAAAAAAAAAGAAAAAAAAAATAATAAGTGATAGATACCACAATGATTAGGGCGAAGAGGGGAATCTAATGAGATAGGTCCCAAATAAGGGTATCGGGAAGGGGGTCAGGTCCATAGGAAAAGAAAGGATTAAAAATGATAGGTACCACAGAGATCAAAGAAAATAGAGGAATCTAATGGGATAGGTCCCGAATAAGGGTGTCGATGGGACCATTATACTCGTTTTTTTTATACTCCTGCAGAGTTATACTCCAACATGAAGAATAATGTAGTGAAAGATTACCCAAATTGTTAATAGGAAAAATTCTGTAGGAATTTCACAACCGGAATGCAAGAGGCATGGTTGTGTGGAAAAAAATCTCATCTTTTCCTTTTCTATTTTGTTTCTTTCCCAAGGGTTCGGGTTTTTAGGGTTCCTACAGAAAAGGGTTTTCCTTGTGCTATAGATCTCTGATATACGTGTGGGGTCGAACAATGGTACTCAACCCAATATCTTAGGAAACCAACTAAGGAGGCTCGACCATACCCTTAGTCGTACTACCTGATTACCTAGGTACTAAAGAGTATCTTCCCTAGCACTATTCTCAATGTCACTATAATAGTCAAGAGATCGATCGACTGATCTAAAGCTATTTTCAAGAGACCTAGGGGACTCTCGATATTCCTGATGCTACGTGGGAGTGATGGCTGTGTACATATTCTTTTTGATGTAGTACTACTTGAAGGGTACCAACATGGGTTGTACATGTTTCCAACAAGGTGAAACATTTGTTTTGAGTAACCTCATGAAACCACCTTCATTTTCTGCTTGTAGTCTTCCCCACCGTAGTTCTACCCGCTAAACGATAGATCTCTATGCTTTAAAGACGACGAAAATACATGTATCTACCCTGAAAAAAATTTCCACAGTTTTTGTAGAGGAAAGTGCTTTGATACCACTTGTTAGTTACCATATGTATTATAATAAGAAGAAAACATAAATATTGCAACAAATACCAGTGGAACAAAAAAATATAGAGAACCACAACACCGAAAATGATACCTTTATTGATAGGAAGCAATGTTCACTTGTCTCTTCAAGGAGGCAACCTCCAACATAGCAATGCTCTATTACAATAATTCTCAATACAAATATTTCTCATGCCTCCTACTCTTATTTATACTAATTCTATCTTCTAAAGAACATTCTAGAGGAAGATCTTTCTAGAAGCGAAAACTTCTATTAAGTCTTATTACATTTGAATTTTTCACATTATTAAAAATGCCTTATTAACTAATGTCAACCTTTATAACATAGAAAATATATTATTTTACCTATATGAGGGGTTAGGGAGGTTAGGTCCCTAACAATGCGAAGGCCCCAATGGGTTAGTAAATGCGCTCTTGTATTGATCTTGGGGTCAAATCCGAATCTAATCATATCCAAAGAGTCCATGCATGAAGAAAATGATATTATGGTTGGCACATGCATTTATAATTTGGTCAATGAATGGCATCAGGTTTGGGATATGCATGATTTAGATTGAAAAAATAGATACAAACACGAATGGTTCATTTTTTCTTCATAACGAGGACATGGTTGGAAATCCATGAAGTGTATGCAATAGGGAAAATTAATCTTACCTGAATCAATTTTAGCTTTGATGGAGGGGTACTTTCCGGGGTGAATAGGCCGTTGTTTTTGATGGAAATGAATGCAAGACAATAATGTATCAATGTGATGTTCAACAATGGCAGAATCGAGTCCAAGCATATCTAAATATGACTAGGAAAAAACATCTAGAAATTCTTGGAAAAGGGATTTATAAGCAACAATATCTTTAGGATAATAGTTTTCTCCAAGACGGATATGTTTGTTGACACCAAGGGTAATAGAGATATCCACCTTAATGTTAGGTGAAACATTGGCCATATTCCCCTCAAATGCATTAGGTACATGGATGGGGTTCTTAAACTATTCAACTTTTCTGTGGGGGATACATTATTTTGTTTCAACAACATATTAGTTAGAGGGACTCATCTATTGAGATAAAAAATAGGAATGGTGGTGTATATCATCCCTAGGATAATATGGCGTGGTAAAGGACTCTATATTTTCTTCATCAAAATGAAAGATATGGGTATTAGATTTAGCGTTATTTAGTAACATTGTTGTGGTAGAATATGGGATAGTCAAGCCTTTGTCAATGCCATAGTAATGAGAGGTTTGGCTCTGGTAAAGAGAGACAATTGAACCAAAGTTCTGGGTGGGTTCTGTCTGCTCATGTAAGGTCTAATCACATGATACTTATAAAGAGAACATGGAACCAACAGGGGGGGGATCCCACCGATGTTGATACCAAGGGGACATCAAGCACAAAAGTGGTACTCCAATGTAAATCTAATGAAAATAAAGGTTTTTTAGAAGATATCAATCCCATGGAAGTTGAGAGGTAAATAATGTGCATGGTATTCTCATTGTTTTTGATAGGAGGATAACTAATTTTGACAATTTGATTTTCCTTAGTATAAAAAAACCTTTGATGTTGAAGAGCAACATCATCCACAAATGGGGTTGTTTTATCCTCTAGAGAGTAATCAAGACAACAAATAATGGTGAGAGCATCTCGAAATTGGGACAATGATGAGAGTTATGAGTGTACGTATTGTACAAAGCACATTAATGGTCGGTGTGCGAGGGCTCGATGCACTTAGTGGATGATTCAGGAAGAGAAATTTGCACCCTGAGATTGGATGAATTGGGTTCTAAATCATCAACATTAAACATGTCCTTTAATTTTGGGAGTGTTGGAGAATTGTTGGTTGCCTGATTAGTGAGGTCACATAAAGCACATGGGGGAATGAGTCCAGGTGAAATATTTTGAGTGGCCATAACATGTCTAGAGTTAGAGGTGCCCCCAGTATTTTTAGATCCCCCCCTTGTAGAAACTCCTTTCCTTGATTTGGTAGAGGTTGAATGGGATTGTGTATATTCCATAGAAGACATAGGGGTAGTACCTTTAGGCTAAACATGTGTCAATACCAATGAGGAGTTGAAACCAATGAAACATGAGGTGTTGGAGGATCTAGATACCATACTAGAATCCATAAGGTAAGATTAAGCAAAGCTAAGGTATCCATCATAGGGTTTCTTACTATTCCTATAGGGGGAAATAGAAATGGTACTTGAGCAAACAAAGACCTTTGAGGGGGAATCCCTCCCCATGATGGTGTGGATGACACATGATTTGTGGGATCAATAAAAGGTTGTGGGGAAGAGGCCTTATACGATGAAGGTGCAAAGGTAATAGGCTGTTAGGATGTAGTCACCATAGAAACATTAGATGGATATGGGGGGGTTATTACCAACAAAGGACCATAATGTGTTCCAAGAAATGAAAAATCCTTGAATTTTTTGGGACCAACATAAAAAAACATTGAAATGGTTCGTGTCTGATCCACAAAAGGAAAAACACTATCAAGATTCAATTGAGATTTAGGATCATGGTATGTAAGATGATGAATGGTAAAAAAATTCCCATCATGGGGGAAGCCCATAGTATGGACAAATGAAGAGGCAATTGTCTTCATAGAATACATAAAACTACATCCTAAGAGAATTTCATAGTTTGAGGGGGAATCTACAACCTCAACATCTATGAAAACTCGTTTACCAGCTAACTAAATAGGACAATATTAATATAACCCTTTTAGCTGGTAATCATACACATGAAGGGTAATCATAGACAGAATGAGCTCGGAGAGCCTAATTTCTTCTAGACATGAGCATACATCACACAATGTGTGGATGTTCCCTCATCGATAATGCATTGATGAATAAAAATGTTCTTGATCATAACTGAAAGATGAAAGGAAATAGGTGGGGGGAGATGAGGCTCTACTTTGTCGATATAAAAAATGATCATTCTATCATCTAAAGGGTCTATCACCCCCAATGCAGATAGTAGATCCTTCTGTTTCATAGGGAAAGTCTAAAGGACCTCTAAAGGTGTCATAGTCGTAGGAGACTAATCTAGATCATCACCTATATTGTAATTATGCATAGCCCATGAAATGGAGTTGTGGGATTTTTGATGTAAAGGAACCTTTGGCACCTTGCGGGGAATATCGACCATAGGTTTAGAAATTTTCAAAGGTCCATTATTAGTCATGGGGGCATGGATAACTTGGCTTGATAGACAATGCTTTAGGGGGCATGCCATAATAACGAGATTAGGTTGATAGATTAATATTGATTGAGTTCATGTACAATATTTGATAAATACCATTTCTAGAAGGGTTAGAATTGGCAGGTTGAGCATAAGGTTGGCATCGATACAAATACTTGTGTCAAAAAAGGGTTTCACAATGTAGTTGGTTGCAATGATGGAGGGGTAGGTTGAGTAGTAGTCTGACTAGATGTTTCTTTATCTTTCTTAGTGACTTCATTCAATCAAAGTGATTCAGGTTAAAATGGACAATCATGGGTATATAATGTCCATATACACTATAAATAGATCAAGGATGATTTGTGCGATGTTGAGGGTTCTTCTCCTATTTTGGTGTGGGATTGTTACCTTGACCCTAATTTATGGTATTCTAGTTAGCTTTAACATTATTATTGGGTTGCTGATTTTGGTTCCCTTAGTTTTGGCATTGGTCATTCTGTTTGTCCTTACCCTTATTCTTCCTTTTGTTATTGGTATTCTAATTTGGGGGTTGGGTATACTTTTTTTTAACATACACTTGTCCTTGATGAGGAGGTGTGGGCTGAACAAAATTAACTAGGGGTTGAAGAACCATTATCGGATGAAATAAAGTTGTTGGGGGAAGGCCAAGAAATGGATAGTATGGATTCATGGCTACTCCACTACAAGAAGAACTAGTACAAGCATGGCCATGCATGTATGATTTGTAGGGGGACATGAATACGAGGTACTAGTTTCCACTTGAGATGTGGAGTGAGAAGAATGTGAAATAGGGTTAGAATAATTGTAAGGCATTAAGGGACACATGACAAGAGTTGGGGGTTAAGAGGTACTGACCCCACCATATGGGGTGCATACCCATTAGGTCCAAGGGGATAAGAGTATGGATTATTTTGTGACATAGACTTGATAACACCATTATTTGCATGGGATTCCCTTGGTGTAGACAATTCACTAGAGTGAGAGAGAGGGACATTATGAAGGATGGTATATACATACCTCAATTGGGCATAGATAAAGTCATATTGTTGTGCCTTTTGAATGACTTCTTCTTTAGTCTTGGGCATGGTCATGGCTATGCCTTTGGTGATGGGAGGAAGTAACGACTTCAAAAATCAACCCAGAAGGAATCTATCATCAATATTATCTTTAGACAAGCCATGATGAGTACACCATTCATGGATATGATCTATAATATGGGTGGTAGTGGTTTGATGAAAGATGGTGAGAATCTCGATCCCTACATTTTGGTGAACTGAAAATTGAAAAAAGGTTAAGGACATGTTGGTTGTGGAATCCAAGGTGCTATGGGAATGGGTTGGTTGATCTATGTACCATTTGGTGAGCACAACTGTGAGGGTGCAACAAAACAACCTTAATATAATTGAGTTGTTGGTGATGCTATTAAATGATCACCAAAGGTGGAATGACATGATATGATTGGAGAGATCCTCTCCAACATGACCTTAAAATTTGGGGATATATGATGGTAGCTTGATCTCCATAAATATCCAAGTAACATTATGTTGAATAAGATCATTAACGAGTGTAGTCAAATCAATGAGATTCAACCCAACCATATAAGGTAAAGCGGGTTGGGTTTGCATTTGTGCTTGAGTAGTGTTAGGATTAGTTCTTATCATGGCGGAGGGATCCTCTCCAACACAACCCTCAAATTTGGGCATATTTGAGGGTAGCTTGGTCGACATCATTGGCCAAGTAGAATTATGATGAATAGGATCATTGATGATCTTATTCAAATCAAGGAGATTCAACCTTTCCATATAGGGTAAAGCGGGTTGGGTTTGCATTTGTGCTTGAGTAGTATTATGATTATTTTGCACCGTGGTGAGAACCGATGTGGTACTTGGGTTAGATGAAGGTAATCCAATTGAAGGGGGACTATCTCCAAGAACACCTAAACTAGATGGCCTCATAGGGGATGAGGGTTGAGAATATGAAGAAGATGAAGTTATTGAATTCGAGGATGATGAGCCCAAAGGAGGGATAGGTTGATTGATATTGAATCTTTGAGTAGGAGATATGACATGACTAGGAATTCTCAAAGGAGATAGGCCACAGAGTCTATGAGAGAATGTACTTGGGGCTGTAATGATTCCTAGGTGGAAATATATCTCCTAAAAGGCAATTAATTTATCGAAAGCTAAAGTCACCAAAGAAACTAATCAATCAAACAAAATGATCAACAAAAACATTATGTTCTTAGATGGTGCAACAAGTGGTTTCAAGTGTGTTTTAATCACAATATGGATTTCATAATTGAATCTTTCATCCTATCAAAGAAAAAAACTCAATCATAAGAGATAAACTAAGAGCACTCAAATAAGCTTAAACTATGACCCTTACAAACCTTTCTCCAAAATGGTTGAAGTTACCATCAAATAAAGAGGATGAAGAGTAGAAAAAAGGGCCTTCTAAACAACTACAAGGAGAGGTGATGAAATCCCCTGTGTAGATGAGTGAAGGTACAAATGAGACAATTATAACTAGGAGACAAAGGGTTATGAAATACCAATGTCCTGTAGAAATATATCTTGAGTTCCCTCCGTCCTACAAGAGCCACCCAGGTAGGAACATAGTAGAATAGCCATTAAGACACCTCTTCACATATAAGTGCAACATGATACCTTTCCTTCAGATAGAATTAAACAATCAAGGGATATTCGGTATTTAAAGAGTGAGGAGTCTCAATCAAATCTCTAGTACTAACCTTGGCATTATCCACTACGAAGAGCATGCTTGTTTCTAAACGGGTCTTGATCGTATTTGATGGAAATGATTTCCAATTCCATAAAATTCAACTACTATGTTTTAGATGTAAATGGTTGTGACAAATCATTTGGATATCTATCCCCATAATCCTAACTTAACTACAATATTCTTTTGGCCCCAAGTGGGGATTTAGTGTGTTAAATTAAGAGGTTAATTTTAAGGCTGAGCTTAGGGTCATGGACCAAGCATATGATTAAGATGTGAAGTGAGTGCACAAGTGGTGTGATCAAATTTAAAAGAAAATTCTTTGAAATATAATTACTTGAAATAAATGAGATCTGAAATTGAAATTCAAGCTAAAGACTTAAATAAGAACTCAAGTAAAAGAAACTTTTTCTTTATCTTATTGAAATTTCAAAGGCAAAAGAAGCATGAAACAATTCAAACAATCAAATATAAAGTCCTAATTCAACCTAGCTAAGGACTACGATTAAATGAGCATGAAATTTCAAATTGAAAAGAAAAATAAATAAGCCAAATACTAAGAAGCAAGGGTGATTCTTTTCTCTAACTTGAAGACTTTCCAATTTGAAATAAAAGTCATAATTTAACAAAAAACATACAAGGGATGAAATATGGAAAATATATGTTTAGCTAGCTAGAAAGGCAGAGTCCAAAACCTCACACAAAAATTCGAAACCTAGGACAAGTACTAATGCAACAAGAGCGACTTTTCTTTGTCCAAAGTTTTTGCAAATGAAGCAATTCTGAGAGCTACTACTAAAATAGAGATATGCAATGCAACAAAAAGAAATCCTAAAAGTATAAGGTAATAAGAACCATAGGGGGCCTTTTATGTACATATATAATTTCTCAAAGAATGCATTACATAATAGTACTGATACCCTAAAAGTATGAATGAACCCTAAAAGAAAACTGCCCAGACCAAGAAAAAACTAAAAATGCAAAAACCAATTATTTCTAGGAACAATGTAGAAAATTACCCCAAAATATTTGCTAGTAGTGTAGAAATAGGGGTAAAATTCTACGATAAATGAGTGCATAACCCCCCCCAGAAAAAGAAAAATTCTACTAAACAAGTGTAGAAACTAAGGGCAATTTCTGCACTCAACATGTGCAAGAAAAGGGGCCAATATTGACACTAGCCCTGAAACATATAATGAAATATGTTGGGATGTTCTTGAGATAGAAATGAAGGTTTCCAACATGGTAAATTCTATGCAAACATAACATAAAGGAACATAAATCAAATTGCACAATCTACACTATGAGTGAAAGGGGGGAGTGGGAAAACATACAACCCAAAAACTAGGGAAGAAGAAATGTCTATTTTCTCTAATGGAATCTCCAATTTGTTGTGTGCAATTTGTGACAATGGTGTACAAAATACACTAACTTAATAATTGCATGTTAAGAAAAAAAAATAATGGATTTTAGAGATAGAAAACATAAACCCTAAGTTAAGTTTTCCATTCTCAAACCCTAACTTATTCATGCAAGAAAGAACATGAGAAAGAAAGCATTGAAGAATAATTTTAAAAACAATGTAAAGAATGCTCCATTACCAATGAATATGCCAAGAAAACACATGTAAAGTGAGCTTGATGAAGATGATGGGCTCCAAAGCCCCTCCTTGGGATGGGTCCTTGGCTTCCTTGGTGTGTTCATGACTCCGTCCTTGGTGGATAATAAAGGTACCTAGGTAATAAATATTCTATCAAGATGAAGAGTTCCTCAATATCTCTGATGATATTTTAGGAACATTACCTTGTGATAATGGATAGATGGAAATACCTCAAATGATTTATTTATATGAAAAGTAGTGGTCAAACCCACTTGACATGTTCTTCAAAATAGTGGCTAAAGATGACCAAATCAAGATTAACAACAACAATTAGGGTTTAATATGGTCCACACATACTTAACTTCCCATTTTGGCAAATCTGGCCTAGAAACAATCAAAATTGGATTTTTGGCAGAACAATGTAGCTTTTGGTGGTATTTTACAGGTTGTCTAAGTGCACTTATTGGGGATAATATTTGCACATGCACTTTTTGGTCAAATTAAAGGTTTGAATCTACTATTTCCAGTGAGTTAGAGTCCATATGGTGGTGGAAAGGGTTTGAAAATGGTAGTTATGCATACCAATAGTGACATATTTCAATAAGACTATTGAAATGTCATAAGTGAGCAATTTTAAGGTGATAACACCCATTGTGTTGGGTGAAGTGTTTTATTAATATAGTATTATGTTATTGTGTGTATATATATCTCAACTTTGTGTAGGGTTTTGACATTTAGTGATCTAGCTCATTCTGTAATATGGTATTAGAGCTATATATCTATGGATGATAAGTAGATCGTTTCTGTAGATGATCAGAGCCAAATTGTGTGCCCAATTGGAGCATTGCGATTTGTGGGGTTGTGTCAATTCATGGAAAGTAGTTGGTATATTGTTGAGCCACTGTTTCATAATGTAAAAGACAATCACCACAAGTAGCCATTGTTTCACACTAGAGAAGAGATACCATGAATTTAAGACATTAAGGCATTATGGCCCCATTACTGTAGCCCCATAGATTTCATTTGAAGAGTGAAGAAATAAACCATGATGTTAATGGATAAAATAAATTAAACAATAATGCACACCAACTCAAACTTTCTCATTACCAAAGCATACATTTATATATAGAGAGGAGATTTCTCGGGAGTGAACCTTCTCCTATAATCTCTCAACAATTAGTCCTTAATTCACTCAACAATCTCTCTGTAAATCTCTCAAGAATGTTTCTCTAACCCTAATTAGACCTTCGAGATATAACAACTAACAAAAATTGATCTAGAATATTTCCAAGTGTGTTATTATTCCAACATTTCTTCCCCATCATGATCATTTGGAAATATTCTAAGATTTCCTTTGAATTCGCAAAACTTTTCCTTTGATAGTGCTTTGGTGAATATATTTGCTCCCTGATATTTTGTTCTTCAATACATAATGTCGATCACACCTTGCTGAACCAAATCACAAACAAAATGATACTGATTATCAATATACTTGACCTTCTTGTGAAAAAATGGATTCTTTTCCATTTGAATAACACTTTGATTATCACATATCAACTGAGTGGTTTTTTCCTGTTGCTCATGTAGATCCTCCATAATTCTTCTTAACCACACTTCTTCACATACTACTGTCGCTGTGGCTTTATACTCTGCTTCTGCTGTGGAGAGAGAAACTGTAGGTTTATTTTTAATACTCCAAGAAACTACTGTTGAACCCATGCTAAATGAATATCCCAAGGTTGATTTCCTATCATCCACGTAGCTTGCCCAATATGAATATGTATAACCAATCAACCTGAAATATTTTGTAGATTTGTATACCAAGCCATAGCCAACTATAACATGTTGATATATCAAAATACTCTTAGCTACTTTCCAATGCAATTCCTTGGGTTCTGCCATAAATATTGATACCATATTGATTGCAAAAGATATATATGGTCAAGTTATAGTTAAGTAGATCAAATTTCCAACCAATTGACGATACAAAGTAACATCAACTGAATTGGAGTCCTCATGCCCGTATAACTTCAACCCGACTTCCAAAGGAGTTTCCGCTGACTTGCAACTCAATATTCTGAACTTCTTCATGATATCCCAAGTATACTTGGCTTGTGACATGAAAACACTATTTTCCTTCTACCAGACTTCAATACCCAAGAAATAATGCAACTCACCAAGATCTTCCATCTCAAACTCAACAATCATAAGTGACTTAAAATTTTGAAATAATTCATCATTGTTCCTTGTGTATATCAAATCATCAACATATAATGCAACTATCATAATGTCCGATTCTGATTGAAAATATAGAGATTGGGATCAGATAAACTTTTAACTAAGACATGATCCTGAAAATATTTATTAATTATAGAATACCATGCTCTTGGTTCTTTCTTAAGACCATACAAGGCCTTCTTCAACTTGTAGACATAATATTATTTACCTGGAACTTCAAAACCTTATGGTTGCTCAACATAAATTTCTTCATCCACATAACCATTCCATAAAGCCGATTTAACATCCATCTGATAAATTATCCATTTATACGGTGTAACCAATGCAAGTACCATCCTAATTGTATCCAACGTTTCCACTGGAGAAAATGTCTTTGTATAATCAATTCCCTCCTTTTGTGCATAACCTTTTGCAACTAAACGAGCTTCATACTTATCAATTGTGCCATCTGATTTAGACTTAGTTTTATAAACCCATTTAGTACCAATTAAATATTTTCCTTTTGGTAAACTGACCAAGTCCCAAGTATCATTCCTCACCAAGGCATTCAATTATGCTTCCATAGCTTCATTCCATTATTTATTTATTTATTTTTTGATGCTTCTGCATAGTTCTATGATTCATCCATCTTCATTACTTGTGCCATAAGTTCATAATTCACAAGGAAACTTTGGGATCTAGCAAGTCTTCTTTCAAAATTTATATCCAATAGATTTCTTTCTGAATGACCCCTTTCAAACCACTTAGGATTCTTCTTGACCTCATCTACCTTTGTTAACTTAGAATTTGATGCATCACCAATATCCACAACATCTTTTCTTAATTCAATGTGTACATTTTCTAGATGGAAAATTCCCTGCTCATCTAAAACATCATCTCTACTTATTATCACTTTCTTTGATTGAGGATCAAACATCCTGTAACTTCTTGTTTCAATACTATAACCAATGAAAATTCACTTAACACTTTTATCATCCAATTTACGCCTCTTTTCCTTAGGAACATGTGCATATGCTGTGAAACAAAAAAACTTTCATATGTGCAACACTTGGTTTGTATCCTGACCATGCTTCTTCTGGAGTCAAATTCAATACTTCTCTTATAAGAAATCTATTGAGAGTGTAAACAACTATGTGCACTACTTCGACCCAAAATTCATTTCCAAGAGACATAGTTTTTAACATGCTCCGAGCCATTTCAACTATTCTCCCAGTTTTCCTTTCCATGACTCCATTATGTTGAGGAGAGTAAGAGTTGGTAAACTCTCACTTTATTCCATTCTTCCTACAATAATTCAAAATTTCATTTGACCTATATTCTCCCCCATTATCTGTACGAAGGGTGAGAATTTTCAAACCACTTTGCTTTTTAACTAATGCCTTAAACTCAAGAAAATAAGTAAACACGTTAGACTTCTCCTGCAAAAGTTACTCCCACGTCTTCTTGGAACAATCATCAATGAAAGTGAGAAAATAATGTGCCTCTCCAAAATTCATAGCCTCCATTGGACCACATAAATATGAATGTATTAGTGTTAGATGTTTTCTAGCCTTCCATGTTCTATTTGATAAACTTTCCCCATGTTTTTTTACCAAAAATACACCCTTCACATATTTAATCATCCATCTTAATATAAGGAATACCATTCACCATGTTCTACTTCCTTAACAACACAAAACTCTGAAAATTCAAATGTCCCACCCTTAAATGCCAAAGCTTGCCAGTCATTTCTTTTGTAACATTCACACTGTGTGAGTTGCTTGAATCAAAAGAAAGTTTGAATATTTTTTATTTAGTTTGTTATCCCTCAAGATGTTCCAGGATGTAAATGGAACTATGACATGGAATACTAGGGGATAATACCTAGGATAGATCTTAAATCCATGTTGATTTACAACAAGATTTATGAAAAATTTTGGGTAAACTTCTCTCTCTCTCTCTCTCTCACATATAACTCTCGGCTCTAAAACAATATTAGAACCAATATTAAGGCATTCAACATGAAGAGGAATATGCCCATGAGTGTTTCTGACAATTTGATTTAATTTTGAGAAGGGGTGGATTGGAAGAAATACAAGGTAGACATGTGAGGCAGCTCTATGGTAAATCTTGTTGAAATATTGTAACTTTGAAGAATATTCTAATTATATTTGAGTTATTATCTTATATATCAAATCCCCTTTTGTGGATTGATCATGTTAGGACTTGTATAAGACCAAATCCCCTTTTGTGGATTGGTCAAACCATATTTATATAGTGACATTTGTAAATTCGCCCCCAGGGTTTATAAAGTGGTTTTAACCACTCTTGGAAGAAGTCAACCCTACTAAGTGAAGAGACATAACCTTAACACCTCCTCAATGAGTATTTATAAGTGAGGATGGTGCCTCACTTATTCACACACTCACTCACTCATCTAGTGCACATCTTTTGAAGGTAGTTGCAATTGCAGGAGGAAGGAGAAGAGAGGCACATGCTTAGTCCTAGTTTATTCTTGGAGTTTTGGTCTTAGTATTGGCATTGTATTGGAAATCTATTATTGAGGAATTTTTTGCTGGGTTTTGTCTCCCATGAGGGTTTCCCAGGATAAAACGTTGTGAACCTTGTGATTGTGTTTTTCTCAGTGATCCTTTTTATGCTGTTGTTTTGGAAATACATTGAGAAAATTGAAAATAACCTAATAAAAACATTAATATTAACATGGTATCAGATCTTGATTGAATATAGCGCCTTTCACTAGGTATCTAAAAGCATCAATGTTTCCATACAAGGAAGTTAGGGCTTTTTACTGAAGAGGAATTTATGACCAAAAACTATCTATGAAAGTGCACCCTACCCTAGCACATCCTTTGGTAGCTTGAGCGTACCTTTTCAGTGGCCAAATTCTTCAGAAATTCAAACCCCAGTTTTGACTGGTACTAGAAAACCAAAACCAATACAAGAAGTATCAGTCCAAAATTGTGCAGGTCAAGTTTCAAGGGGTAAAACTTGGAATTTTCTAAAACAATTAGCTTCAGCCAACTCGCCTCAACCCAACACATCTCTTGGTAAGTTCAGATTCATTTTCTGAGCACTTTCATTTTCTGGTCATTTTCCTAGATCTAGGTCAAGATATCTACAAGAACCAATCTTGTTGATAATTTAGAAGGTGCGGAAAATTTTCGTGCCTGGAAGTACAAAATTGGACTCATTCTTGAAGAGAATGACCTTGCAAAATTCATAAAAGAAAATGTACCAGAACCCGAAGAAGAAGCAACCAAAGAGAAGTACAAGAAGGATATGATTAGGGACAAACAAATAATTGCAGATTCAATTAAAGACCATTTGATCCCTCAAGTTTCTTCTAAGAATAATCCAAAAGATATGTTTGATTCTCTAACCAAAATGTATGAAGGAAAGAACATCAACTGAAATATGAATTTGAGAACCCAACTCAAGAATACAAAGATTCAGAAAGGAGAAACAGTTCAAGACTATTTCTCTAGGGTTTCTCAATTCAAGGAACAATTAGAAGCAATTGGAGACAACTTAGATGGAAATGAACTCATAATGACAACTCTTAATGGTAACACAAGACCTTGGGATGACTTCATCCAAACTATCTATGCAAGAAAATAGAAACTCCAATTTGACAGTCTATGGGAAGAATGTATTCAAGAAGAAGCAAGAGTGGCCAACCGAGAAGCCGTACTATTAAGGGATGAAGATCAAGCCCTAGCTTCTCATGCTAAAGGAGGAAAGAAAATGTCTCATCTCCAAAAGGAGACCAATTTTTATAAAGAATCACACCCTCCAAAGAGATTTCAGAAATATAATAAGGGTCAAAGAAAGGGAAAATACTTATCCTCTTATCAATCTTATTGTTGTGATAAGATGGGACACATTGCTAAGAACTATCCCACTAGAACAAAAGAATAAAAGAAGAGAAATAACAAAAGACATCATGCCCATGCAGCTGAATATGATGAGATACCCAAGAAGTTGACTAAAGAAGAAATTGAAGATTATGTTTTGTTTTCTGCCTTCTTAGGATCTATGACACCTGGAGAGGATACTTGGCTCATATATAGTGGTGCCTCTAATCACATGACAGGTTAGAAAGAAATTCTCTCTAGACTTACAGAAAAGGACTTCCCCCATAAAGTTTCACTTGGAGATGATTATCATTACCCTATCAAAGGAATGGGAGAATCCACCTACAAACTGGATTCAAGAACTCTGATGAGAATGAAGGATGTACTCTATGTACTAGGTTTGACAAAGAACCTACTCTCTATCTCATCCCTAGATAAGAAAGGTTTGAGGTTTTCATTCATATATGGTGAAGTTATTATGTGGCCTAAAGAAAAAACTATAGAAGATGCAATTATTATTGGTATAGAATAAGGAGGTTTGTAAAAGTTAAAAGGTCACTCAGATGTAGCCTTCACTCACTCTACTGAAAGTCCTTGTGAACTTTGGCATATAATACTAGCTCACATAAACTATAAAGCCTTACCATATGTAAGCAAGGTAGTTACAGGTTTTCTAGAGTTTAAGGTTGATCATGAAGGTGTATGCAAGGGATGTGCACAAGGAAAGAACATAAAGAATCCTTTCCCAAAGAGCGATAGTAAAGCAAAAGGAATCTTGGAACTCATCCACTCAGATGTATGTGGTCCAATTCCATCAACCTCTCTAAGCGGCTATGTATACTATGTATCATTTATTCATGATTACTCGCGTAAGACTTGGGGTTTATTTCTTGAAATCAAAATATGAAGTACTCAGAAAGTTCAAGGAATTCAAAGCCCTAGTAGAAAAACTCTCCAAAAGAAAAATAAAGATACTAAGGTCAGATAATGGAGGAGAGTACACCTCAAATGAATTTGGAATATTTTTCAGAGATGTCAGGATTAAGAGGGAGCTCACCACTCCCTATAATCCTCAACAAAATGGTGTAGCAGAAAGAAAGAATAGAACAATTATGGAAGCAGTAAAGAGTATGATTCAAAATCAAGATCTTCCAATGCAATTATGGGATGAAGCAGCAAGAACAACAGTTTATGTCCAAAATAGATTATCCCATAGTGCACTTGGATTCAAAACCCCAAAGAAATTTTCACCGGAAATAAGCTAGAAGTAAGACATCTCAAAATATTTGGCTGTCCAATGTTTGTACACTTTCCAAAAGAAAAGAGAACCAAGTTGGATCCCTCAGGAAAGTAAGGAATATTTGTTGGATAGTGTGAGGTCTCCAAGGCCTTCAAAATTTACATACCAGGTTACCATCATATTGAGATCAACATAGATGTAACCTTTGATGAATATGAAACACTCAAGAGATCAAGGAAATTCCATATTGAAGAAGTATATGAAGAAGAACCTGTAGCTCCCAGAGTTTCAGAACCTGTGAAGAAAGTTACAGTTACCCCTGATGATGAGATTCCAAAAGATCATGATATGATAAAATCTCAAGAACCTGCCCGTATGACGATCTCTCACAAGAGAAATCTATCTTGGGTCAGAGAAGTTATTCAAGATGCAAAGAAGTATGGTGCCCCAGAAGGAAACATGAGACAAAGCAATAAACCTAAGCCATTCTCCAACTATATGGCCTTAATGTGTGATCTCATAGAAAATGAACCTACTTGCTTTGAAGAAGCCATTCATAAGAAATAATGAGTGGATTCCATGACAGAAGAATACCAGTCCATTATAAATAATGATGTATGGGAAGTAGTTCCTAGACCAAAGAACAAAGATGTAGTATCTTCCAAGTGGATATACAAGATAAAACACACAGTAAACGAAAGTATTGAAAAACATAAATCAAGATTTGTGGCTCATGGTTTTTCTCAAAATAAAGGCATTGATTATGAATAGACATTTGATCCTATAGACAGATACACTTCTATTAGAACCATCATAGCTCTTGCAGACTAAATGAAGTGGAAGTTACACCAGATGGATGTGAAAACAACCTTCTTAAATGGTGTTATTGAAGAATAAGTGTATATAGAACAACCACTAGGGTTTGAATTTGAAGATATAAAGACTCATGTCTGCCGGTTGAAGAAAGATTTGTACTTGCTGAAGAAAGATCCTAGAGCTTGGTATGGAGGAATTGATAATTTCCTAACAATATTGGGCTTTACCAAGAGTAAAGGTGATTCTAACTTTTACTTCAAGGTTATGAATGATGATCCAGTTATATTGCTAATGTATGTGGATGACTTATTCTTAACAGGAGAAGAAAATATCATCACAGATTGTAAGAAGAAGATCACTACAGAGTTAGAGATGAAAGACCTAGGCTTGATGCATTATTTCTTAGGTCTTGAAGTTTAGCAGACTCTAGAGAAGATCTTCCTTAACCAGGGGAAGTATGTAGTTGAAATATTGAAGAGATTTCACATGTTGGAATGTAAATCCATGAACACACCCATGGAAAAAAATTTGAAGCTCTTCGTTGATACTTCGTTAGAGTTGGTTGATGCTACTCTATACAAACATATTATTTGTTTGTTGATGTATCTGATGAATACCAGGTCAGATATATGATTTGTTGTGAACAACTTGATTCAACGTGTTCACCTTGTAGCTACAAAGAATGTGATGAGATACCTTAAGGGTACGTTGGATTACGGTCTTTGTTATACTAGACTTCAAAGTGTATGGTTATACATATTCAGATTGGGTTGGATTTTCTTTTGATAGAAAGAGAACGTCAAGATGTTGTTTCAGTTTTGGGGTCAACCATGACTTTATGACAAAGATGGAAGTAATCCATTATTGCTCCCAACACAACAGAAGAAAAATATATTACAACATTTTCCGCAAGTTGTGAATCCATATGGCTTCAGAAGTTGTTGATAGGTCTATTAAATATGGAGATGGAAGTCACCGTGATTCTATGTGATAACCAGAGTTGCATAAGGATGACGACAAACCAAATGTTCCATGATAAGTCAAAACACATAGAGATATGGTATCACTACATTCATGATATGGTGCAGAGGGGAGCCATAAATCTCCAATATGTTGGCACATATGAGTAGGTTGTAGATGTGTTGAACAAGCCTCTATCTCATGCGAAGTTTGAGTACTTACGAGACAAGCTTGGTGTTGTCCGAAAGGACCTCCCTTGAAAGGGAGAGTGATGCTGATGATACTATAGTATCTTGACCAACAATGGGTAGCTCCGTTAGGATTTTGTATCATAGGGATTGATCATCCTTGGGCAGATCCTAAAGGTTCAGTAAGGACGTTCTATCAAAGTACCTGTGCATGTATATGCCAACTATGGTCAATAGTGGTAGCTCCGTTATGATTTTATATCCTAGTGAATCTTATGATTCCTAGGTAGATCCCGAAGGTTCAGAAAGGACAGTCTGTCAGAGTACCACATGGTAGCTTGTTAGGATTTTATATCCTAGGGAATTTTATGATTCTTGGGAAAATCCAGAAGGTCTGGTAAGGACGTTCTGTTAGAGTACCAAAAAATGTTGTTGATGCACCTGTTGTCCCTTGACCAAGTTTTGGTAGATACTTGGTCATGATTGACCATTTTTGGGACTTCGACAACCTATTGAAGATGGATCACCAGACGAAGCGGAGATTGTAGAATCTCGACCCACTGTTGGGTCCCTTTTGGGTTTTTGGGATAATGTAACAGGAATGGGATGTTGGCCCATGGGTTTTTCCCATGTGTAGGCCTATTTTGTATGTATAAATAAGTAAGCTAGGTGATGTAAGAAGTAGTACATCTATGTGATGGTAAATATTGCTATATGCAAGTGATCTATGTGATTGAGTAGGCTCTGTGCATACTGTTGAACTTGCCGAGTTAAGTGCAAGTCATTGTAAGGAGTTGTGGAAGGCTTTGTGCTGTGGCACAAGGAAGAAGGATCTAGCGAGCTACACATATCTTATGTCCTATGCGAAGAAGGTTTTTGGTGGCTCTGTGTAGTAACCGATTGAAGACACTAGTAAAGAAGAAGAGTTGGTGGACATTGCAAGATACCAGATATATAAAATATGCAGAACAGAAACGAAATGCTAGAAATGACAGAATAACAGTAAAACATCCAACATAATCTTCACAATACACAGAAATGATATACGAAATAGCAACATAAATAGCACTTTGAATCAGATAGAAATGTTCACAGGCCTCTTCGAGGGGGCAACCTCCAATCGAGTAGCGCTCTGTTACAATAATATCTCAGCTAGGGTTCTCATACCCTCGACTCCTATTTATACTAAAAAGAAGCATCTAGAGGAAGATCCTTCTAGAAGCGGAAGATTCTATTAGGTCTTCTTACATCCACCTTATTCTATTTTATTGAAATGTCTTATTAATATTGACCTTTATTACATCCGAATACATTGATCTACCTATGTGCGGGTTAGGACCTTAACATGTCCGCCCCCTTAAAAACAGTCTTGTCCTGAAGGCTTGAGATGTGGAAACTACTGCAGAATGGTAGCTGGTTCCCAAGTGGCATCTACTGGAGTCATATCTTTCCACTGTACGAGCACTTCCTTGATGGTTCTCTGACGCAGGCGATGCTCCCTCTGGTCCAAAACTGCTTCTGGTTGTAGCCAAATGGATCCTTCTTCAGCTAGATCTGGAAGGTTGGTTTGAAGTTGGCACCTGGTTCCAATCACCTTCTTCAAGCAGGAAACATGAAAAACAAGATGTAGCTTCGACTGTCTGGGCAGAGCTAACTGATAGGCGACTTGTCCCACGCGCTTTAGAACTGTGTAAGGGCCATAAAATTTGGGGGCTAGCTTCTGACACTGCTCGGCCTTGAGGGAAGTTTGCTTATATGGTTGCAGCCGTAGAAACACCTGATCCCCTTCTACAAATTGACGTTCCGAGCGACCTTGATTTGCTTGCTGCCTCATTCTATTCTGGGCCATGACCAAGTTCTCTTTAAGGGTATGAAGGATATCCCCCCGGACTGTAAGTGTTTGGTTGACCGCCTGGACCTTCGAGGTACCTGGTAAGTATGAGAGAACTGATGGTGGCTTCTGTCCATACACTGCTTCAAAAGGAGTCATGCGAGTGGCTGTATGGTATGTAGTGTTGTACCACCATTCGGCGAGGGGTAACCATTGAGCCCACTGGTGTTGTTTTTC
>JASDQU010107808.1:0-14142 GCA_032191745.1 Picea mariana
TACGGTTATACTGTTGAGGGTACTATATATTTAACAGTGAGGATCTGTTGGTGAGGACAGTGGAGGAGAAAGCTATGGTTGAACAGTGGTGCCAGGTGGAGTCGCAGCAATTCAATCCTCCCCTTTATGCGATCATGCAACAGCTTGCCATCATTCCCATGATGAAGGAAGGAACCGAGAAGAAGCAGTGGGGGAGAGTAACGTTGAAAAGATGTACAAAGTCTTGGATTTGTTTGAGGAGCAGTTGTCCAATTGCTGGAGATTCCCTCTCGACCATCTACCATATCTCCATTATTTGGTGTATGTTGTTGGGTGTATGCAGTTGTCCATTGGCTGGAGATTCCCTTGCTCCTGGGTGAACCCATCTTGCTGCGTTTCCTTTGTTGTTGGCCGCGTTGGGGCATTGAGAGGGAAGCCCCTGAAAAGATGCCCATGTTCATGGCACTTTCGGCACCGGAAGATGATGTGCTCATAGTTTATGGTCTGTGTCCATTCTTCATCCTGATATTCTGATATTCTATGGTAACCCCATTCTTCATCATGATATTCTATGGTAACCGATCCTCGGAGGGCTTTCAAGATATTCATGTAGACACAGATTTGAGCATAGGAAGTGCATTTTTTGTGCTTCATGGCCTCTGAAGATTTGACATATTTGCCTAGCGTGTTGCCAATTCCTGTTAAGATTTCCTCTAGTCAAAATTCCCGGGGGAGGGAATACACATGGATCCAGACTAGAGCACAGGAAAATTCCTCCTTCTCCGGGCTGAATAGATATGTCCAGAAGCGCAAATAAATCCTCGTCGAGTTGTAGAAATATGGACCATTCTCAAAAGCTCTGTCCTTGTCTTTCAAGCTGTAGAATATGATTGTGAAGAAGTCTTTGGAGCTCAGTTGCAGTTCATAGTCCCCTTTCGGGTTCCACCAGTGTTTGATCCATTTCATGAGATCTCTCTGAAGGCCAAATCCCTAAAAATTTCCCAATCAGGACATAGTATTTCATGAAATTCATGTGTTCTCCTACCCTAATAGATTTTATTACATATTTCGATTTTGTTGGTGCTTGTGGTATGCATTTACCTGGTACCAATTCTGAGATACCTTTGGATGGGACGACTTGACTTCTGTATCCATGCTTTTCCCATTACTATGTTCTTCTTACAACAAGTTTTCTCTGAGGTGCAGCGATGGTTCGAAGGAGGGTCGCCTGGCTCTTACTCCATCCATCTCGTTAGCCGTCACGTTTCGGTATGAGGGGTTTTTCACCCCTCTGTCTTAAGTCATTCTGCGCGGACATTACCAACCAGAAGTGCAGTGGTGTTTGTTGTAGAAGGGAGGGCTGACACTGTCGTAGACAACTCATACAGTGCACCGGGGCTGACACTGTCGTAGAAAACTCATACAATGCACAGAAACCCTACTCTGAGAAAACCCAAATCGCTCCCTTCCGATCACTTTCAACCTCTAATAATACTAATAGTTATTATTATTATTAAGTGATAATAACAACATGTATTCATTTATATTAACAATAAATATAGTAATTATCACTATATTATTAACTATTAGTAACTAGCACAGTCACATAATTGTAACTGATGAACGTCGAAAGACATATAAAATGCGCAGAAAAGCATATGAAACTTTTCTTGGCATGTTGAATCTCACTTATAACAGTTTGTCTAGTGCAATCCCAAACGAATTGGGCTACGTCGCTTAAAACTTCTATTCCTGAATAAGAATAACTTGATATCATCCATTCCAAAGGCTTTGAAAGGTTGCATGGCTCTCACGTTGTTTAATCTGTCCTCCAATAATTTGATGGGGAGTATACCAAGTGATCTCGGCCAATTGCAAAAACTGCGAACGCCGAAATTGTGACTGATGAACGCCGAAAGGCATATGAAATGCGCAAACCGCTAAAACGCCCGAGGAAAATGCAAGGACAGGTGAGGAAATTCGTGGTTAATAATTCAAATCGTGGTAATGTTAAACGTGGCAATCATATAGTGCTATAGTAATTTCTTAATATGATTAGGTAAATGTTAAAAAGTAAATAGGTTAACGGATGCATTAAAAAATACAAGGAGATTATGAAGAGTAAATCACATTCATTGATTTGGGAGGACGACTAAGAATATTCCAACATCTTTAATTGTTAGCCATCAGATTAGAATTTTAGATTAAAAAATGATTAATTGTGCCCATTGCCAATAGGTATATACCTTTCGGCGTAAATATATTAATAACTATTAGTATAGTTAATGATTGATATTATGAACATATTAATTATCACTATATTAATAATTATTAATATACTTAAGGATTGATATTATTAATAACTAGTTAACCCCTAATATTAATAATATAATATAATATTAATCACTTTTTATTATAATAATTTAATATTAATAACACTAATCCTAATCTTATTAATAATTAATATTAATATTAATTATTAATAGTGTTAGGATTAGTGCTATTAATATTAAATTATTATAATAAAATGTAATTAATATTATATTATATTATTGATATTAGACGTTAACTATAACCATTAACTATATTAATAATTATTAATATAATTATAATTAATATAATAATAATATCAATCATTAACTATACTAACCTTAACTATATTAACTACATTAAACTTAACTCTAATAACCTTAACCCTATCAATTAATACATTATAAATAACCCTAACTCTAAAACATCCAAAATTGCAAAACTTATTATTTTATTAATCTACTTTGTTAATATATTTAAATATATATTCAAACATATATATGTCTAATAACGTGGCTGTTATGAGTTAACAAAGAATAGACTCTGTGTTCTTTTTTTTAATGTACAATCTTAACACTTAATATTAACATTACTCTGCCCATTCACAATTAGCTGTAGCTGGCAGTCAAGACGCACACAGTATTTGGGAAGTGAAGGCGAATTAATGTTTTGAAAATCATTGTTATTTTTGTGCCCTAAAACACAAAGAGGAGTTCAACGAGGAACCTACCGCTGCCTCATGTCTGTGCAATTTCCAAAACTATAAAAATCAAACTTTTAATAAACGCATAACAGTTGTGTACCTTTTTTTGGCTGTTTTTTGGGCCATTTCAGACCGAAATCTTGTTCTGAATAGTAGTTTTAAGTTGAAAATGCGACTCGTCAATAGTTCCTGACTCCTTGGCAATGGCGATTTTTAAAGTCTGGGAATCATCAGTAATTTTAAAAAACAAATGCATTTCTTTTATTTTGTCAATTTCTCATCGGATTTGGCCCAGAAATTTTAATCTTCTCAATAAGTTCGGCCAAAATCGGCTGATTCAAATTCAGCGACAATAGACTCAAAATTTGCTTATTTTATTCCTAGTAATTCATCAAAACAAAATGAAATGTTATTCTTGGTCATTCATCAAAACAAAATGAAATGTTATTCCTTTTGTTTCAATCAAAACAAAAACAAAATGGCTGAATTGCGCTAAATAAAATACACTCGAAAACAAAATCAAAATGGTTGAATTCCGCCAAATACACTATACTCAAAAACTCGCTAATTTTATTCCTCGTGATTCATCAAAACAAAATCAAATTGTTGATTTCCGCCAAAAACATCTAAAATATTTGTTCATAACATCTAAACAAAATCAAAATCACTGAATTCCTGTGAAGAAACCCAATAATACCACCTATGAGTAAAGGCCAAAACAAGAAAAACAGCAAACCATGGGCAGTCTACCGTCTATCGTACACTAAAACACCACTTCTGGTGAAATTGCCCCCCAAAAAAACTGCGTTTTGGTTATCCAGCCAATAATCGCAAACAAAATGTAATGTATGCAAACAACTGGATATTGCGCCAAAAACCGCAAAAAAAATGGTATTGTATGCAAACAACAGCCAGATACATGTGAATTGATTACCGCTGTATTGTATGCTTCACAACCCTCGGAGAAGCCGAAGCCAAGAACTCGATTGGCTGAACATAAGCTCTCAAAGTGCCGCTGGGTGGAGTTACATTCACAGAAGGCCCGATGTTGGGGTTAAAATCAAAAGGCGTTGTATTTGAATGCGTATCAGTGCAGGTCACTGTTACAACGCAGGGGTTTGGAGATGTATGGCTGTATGTACCCAAGAAACGATTCCAATTAAAGGAAAAGCACGAACCACGAATTCCACTGATTAATACATAAAACTTATTTTATTAATCAACTTTATGTTGTCACCGTTGTGAAAAGACGAACGACGAATTCATTAAGCTTGCAGAATATGAAAGGGTTGTAACTAGCACAGCGTCTAAGTCGCAGCTGGAGAACGCCTAAAGGTATCCGCTGTAAAATTCTAAGCCTAGTAAAAACAGCGTAGTAAAATTCACGCGCCAGCTTATTTGGGTAAGGTGAGTATCCATAACAAAAGCCTAAGTATATATAGATGGCAGGCTTTTGTTCATAAGGTATCGGCTGGTAATATTTGAGTGAACTATTACAATAAAGGTGTTATTTTTTAAACGCTATGGTACAGTAAACTTGTTAGTGTTATTTTTTAAACCTTTGGAAACATGAACCGACAGGAACAGAAATGGCTTGGAGGTGGCCGGGAAGAGGCAGTGTGTAAAAAAAGTGGCTAAATCACCTGGTAGTTAAAAGTGGTCCAAAAAATGAAACGCTCCACTTTGTAACAAAACTTTAATTGTTGTTAATTATTTAGACATGGCAATCAGCTAGCCACCATAGTAAATTTTAAATATGATCAAGTAAAAGTAAAAAAATAAACATGTAAATCGATGCCTTTATAATAGTGAGGAAGTTAGTGGTTGAAATCTCAACCATTGATATATTGGGACGACTAAGAATATTCCATCAATATTTAATCTTGTCTATACAAAACTGATTAAGCACTAAAAACCTATTAAATGTGCCCATTGTCAATAGGTGTATGGGCTGAGTATATAACTGTATTACTGTTGTGAAAAGAGGAAAAACGGAGTTCACATTAAGCTAGTTAAGAATGAAGAATATGAATAAAGAATATGAATAGAGAATATGAAAGGTTTGTAATTATGGCGCTGCCAATCTATAGGTGTAGGTGCTGCCAATTTATAGGTGTAGGTGTATGGTAGATATGATAAACTTGGCAGAAATGTAAATCTAGAGAAAAAGTTAATCTTGAAGTAAATTTATAATTTCAAGTTTGTTAATTATTTGAACATAGTGGTAATTAGATAGTCTCATAACAATTTCTTAATCATATTAAGTAAATATTAAAAAGTAAACTGACTCACTAAGAATATGCCAGCAATACCATTACTCTTAATGGTGAAGTCAAAATTTGTTAAAAATTCATAAATAAAGATGAAGTTCTCCATATAAACTTTAATGTAAAAATTACAAATGTTTTACATCTATTAATAATAGATACTTTCCTTAATTTCTACAGGAGGGTTCCATAAAGGGCTTCATTATGAAGCTGTGCTAATCTAATACATAATTTTTAAGTTGATCAACTAATATATATGTTTTGGATTGGATTTATATTTTTTTCCACTAGCCATTATTAGTAAGGTTAGTTTGGATAATTGTGAGGAATGATTGTTATTCTTCCCATCAAAGTTCAATTTCCATAAATGACATGAATAAAGCTCATAATTAATTTGTTATTGTAATAGCTTCCATATATGTATTGGGAAATTATAGCAAGACAACTCTTTTTTCCAAGAAAAAAATTGTAATAAAAAAAGAAAAAATAGGATGTGATAAAAATGAGAGAAAAGTTATGTAAGGTTGGATTTTTGGGAGCGAAGAACCTGGCCGTGGTTGCAACCCTCAGAGGAGGGGGACAACCATTGGCTCCCACTGCATGGCTCCCTATGGATCCCCTCGAGTATCAAATTCTTTGGAAAGAAAGGTCCTGAGCTGCATATGGTAAACCCTCAACTGCATATTATTTTCAATATAAATTCAATTCAATATATGAAGGACGATGCAAATATATGGAGGTTCCTCGAACTCTGATCGAAGGAGATGGCTCTCCGGAAATGGATAAATGCAACCTACAAGATCGAGAGCTTGACTACGTTCAGACTCTGCACAAAAGGCTTCTCCATCGTGCTCTTCTGTAGCACAAAACATAGGGAGCACATCTGCAAGGGAGGGGCGTATTTCTTTAACACTGCATGCCTTGGCAAGAGCGTTTTGACCTTGAGAAAGAAGACTTCTCCAAGGCATTGGTCTAGGTCAGATTGTATACGTCGGAGGAGATTTTCGAAGGCATCATCACTAATACTTTTGGGGGTGCATGTCAAAGTGTAAAGCCTCGGAGGTCACTAGATCTGGGCGATATGCTTCATATGCATGCATTCGCATAGCATTTGTGTTTTATGAGCTATGATGCCATGAACACAAACAACTCTGGAAGAAATTATAGTTAAATATTCAACCAAAGAAAGAGGATAAAGACGAGTTCACCAAACGAAATGACAAGGAAATGAGCAAAAGAGGGTAAGCCACCTCGACATCAATCACAGCCCAAAGCCTCGAAGATATTCCATGCACCAGCAGATTCCCGCCAACAATGGACCAACAAACAAAGGGCAAAGGGAAGGCGCTGATAGAGAAGAAATCACGCTCTAGCAATCAGATAGAGGATTTCGAATCTAAGGAAGGCCCTCTAATTATGCAACGCTCTACACACCCAACGCTACTCCTTTCATAAAAAATACCACTGCCCGAGAGGAAGAACACTCCACGTTGAGCAACGAAGTTCAAACTTTACAACGTATGAAGTGGAAGGAAAGGAAGGACAAGGGAGAAAGAATGAAAGCGTCAGGAGGTGGTAGAAGACGCTTAACAGAGAAGACACCCAACCCAGTCGCACCATGGGCTACGTAGCCTCATTAACGACACATCAAAGGAGACAGAGGCCAGATATGAATCAGAAACTAGCGAGGAGGTAGAACTTCGAATCAGAAAACTGCCCGGGAGATATGAATAAGAAACTAGCGAGGAGGTAGAACTTATAAGATGACATTGATATTGCTGATGTAGACCGGATTATGGATGGCGAGGTGTTTGTGTGCAGTCCGACCAAACATTCCCTCAACAACGGTTTGGTCAGAAACAAACAGAAACAAAGAAATGCCCTAATCTATCTTTACTTCACACAACAATCAAGAAAACTAAATTAATAAAGATTCAAGAGGAACTAAATTAATGAAGATTCAAGCGGAACGATGAAGAATACCTGTGAGGTGGTCCATGCGGAATCTTTAGTCTTGAGATTGAGCATTAAACCTCTCAATGGTGTTGCACACATTACAATAACCAAGGCGGTTCTACTATTTCCTACATATGGTGAATCTAATGTTAGCGGGCTCAAAATACATTGAAAATGCTTTAGTGACAGAGAAAAATTTGGGGAATGAAAAATAATATATTAATTGATGTGTCCGTCGAAAAAACTGTGACATAGCCATACTCATTTCACCTGAAATGCGTTGAAGATGGCTTCAAATATTCGCTCCCGGGGCCCTTCCATTAATTAAGGCCCTCTTTTGTTCTGCCCTACTTCTGGATCAAATCCTTTTTGAATACTCAATGCATATCCCCACCATCTGGGACACTGGTGAGGGAAGGATTGGTGCATCCCTGTGAATCTCATGGCAGAGGATCACTAAAAACCACCATATCTGTTTCCATTGTACAAAACTTTTATGGTGAGTTATTTCATAAGGAATTCTTTTCATTTTTTCCGCTGCATAGCATTGCATTCTGTTTGTTGTTTTATAAATTCAAGCATGAATTCAGATTGTATATATTGATCACCTGTTAATATGTGACTTTATTCCGATTCCGTGTTGCTTTGCTGTTATTATAGAGTCGAGAGCAATCACAAAATATTTGGTGAAGAAATACCGAGGACAAGGCAGATGTGAGGATCTGTTGGTGAGAACAGTGGAGGACCAAGCTATGGTTGAACAGTGGTGCCAGGTAGAGTCGCAGCAATTCAATCCTCCCCTTTATGCGATCATACAACAGCTTGCCGTCATTCCCATGATGAAAGAACGAACCAGAGAAGAAGCAGTGGGGGAGAGTAACGTTGAAAAGATGTACAAAGTCTTGGATTTGTTTGAGGAGCAGTTGTCCATTGGCTGGAGATTCCCTCACCCTATCAAATCTCCACCATCTACCATATCTCCATTATTTAGTTTGAGGTATGCTATTGGGAAGGACCAATCTCCTCACCTCGAGAAAACAGTGAATACATGGTTTCAACGCATCTCTTTTCATAGTATCCAGCAACATGAAATTCCCACCATCAAACAAATACCTAATCCAAACCTAACTGAAATAAAATAAATATATATATAATTCAGAAATGAAAGGTAGAAAAACATCATTTGAGTTCCTCAAAAACTTAAAAAAGTAAATTTATCCCTTAAATTTAATTTGTTTTTTACTTTGAAAGTATATTTTTCCTATTAAAATATTGTTTTACAATGCGCAATATGGAAATTGACATTGACGGTGGAAAGAAGTCCATAAATACTTTCTGTCCTGTAGCAGCATCCTGATTTTAACATTACCATTATTATACGAGTTGTCCAATCTTGTCTGTCCCGTCCTTTGCTAATAGCAAGAGCTAGATTTAACAGTGCCATTAAAAGCTCTTAAGAAAAGATTCTCTATCCTTTGGTAGTAGCTGGATCCAGATTTACAATACCAATATACACAGTTGCCTAAACAATAGCAACATGATTAGTGTCTATTAAAAGAAACTAAGACTACACATTAACAGAATTATTTGATTTTGTTTTTTTTATTTTTTTTTTGTTTGATTTTGTTCGAAATTTGGTGAGGAATGACTGGATTTGCAGATTTGAGTGGTTAAATTTGTATAATTCAAATGTCTCAGAGATTTTTCAACAAACTGAATCTATTTATATATTCAGAAATACAATTTAAACAACAAAAATTATAATTTTATTCAAATTTACATAGCCAAAATCTGACTAAAAATTCTCAAAGATAAAAAGTTTAACCAAAACAGTTTCTTAATACAAAACAGTTTCTTAATACAGAGTGTTTTATTGACACTATGATACACA
Organism: Picea mariana; assembly: GCA_032191745.1. Classification (NCBI taxonomy): domain Eukaryota; kingdom Viridiplantae; phylum Streptophyta; class Pinopsida; order Pinales; family Pinaceae; genus Picea; species Picea mariana. The sequence goes on from JASDQU010107808.1 coordinate 9,107, forward strand.
CCATAACATAGTTCAGTATTTTAAGATGAAGAGATAGAAATGTAACTCAAGACTGTTGACAGGTTCACATATCCCACAATATTAGCACAAGTTGACGTGTATACTGTACAGATATCAAGGACGAATGGTGGACTCACTGTAAAGTCCAAAATAAACACGTAATACAACTTTAGACACATCTTCAAGTGGACGAATGGAATCCTTTAAAGTTTCCACCTACAAACAATAAATATTAATGTAGAAAATAACACCATGATGATGTTATTTTAAATACATAATAGTATTGATGTAATATAGCATATGTCATTTACTGGAAATATTGAAGACTATTGATGTAATATGGTATATGTCATTCAGTGGAAACATAGTGTATGTGATAGGATGAATAATATAGGTATAATATTTTATTTGAAGGTGGGTGAAATTGTATGATATTTGATTATTTGATATAATTTGATGTGATACAGAATATATTATTTATTAGAAATGATTCACTGAAATTTATGTAAGATAATATTAAAATTTAAATAGTGATTGTTTCATTTTTAAGCAAAATTATGTGATGAAAATTCTTATTATGTAAGAGTTAATAAAATTTCATATTTTAACTTCTTTTTTAATATTATAGGATTTTTTTTTAGTTTTTCATATTGATTTTATCTTTATTATTTTATTGAATAAATTAATGATTTTTATAATTAGGATTATAATAAAACATTTTTATATCTACTATCTTTTTATTGGAATCTTCATCTTATGATATTTTGTTGATTTATTAGTCAATAAGATTTAAATATAACCATTTTCTTTATTTGTGATGTTGATTGGATTTGTATGGGTTACTTTGTGCAATTTTTTATGACTTCTAGAGTTGGTCATTGTCTATAAAGTTGGTCATTGTTTCCTTATCATCATTGATTCTTGATTGGTAATTAGTATTTTTTGTTGCCACTTTTTTTACTTTTTAATTTTTTAGTATGTGTAATCAAGCTTTTATTAAGGTCATAAATTTCTTTGTTTTTATTAGTAATAATTTTACTAGCATAGCAGCAAAATAGCTGCTGGTGAACGCCGAAAGGTTGCGAAGATGAAATGAATCTTTAAAATAATATATTAAATTTTATTATCTATTAACAAATAAACTATTGGGCTTCATTTATCTGGTATTAATATTTTAATTTTTGTTAATTACTAACGTGGCAATCAGTTAGCTATCAAAGTAATTTTTAAATATGATTAGGTAAATGTAAAAAAGTAAACACATAAACTGATGTCTTTATAATAGCTAGAAAGTTAATGATTGAAATCACAGCTATTTATTTTGTGTGACTACTAAGAATATTCCAGCCATATTTAATCATGTCCATAAAAAACTTATTAAGCATTAAACCTCTATTAAATCTGCCCATTGTCGACGTAATTAAATTATTTTTGCATATTTTGTATTGATTTAAGGGTCACCGACATCTTTATAAAGTCTTGAGCTTTTGAGCATGATTTTATTGTAAAATCTATAAGGTTATCTTCTTTATATAGCAAATTGTAAAAAAAAAAAAAAAAATAAATAAAACTAACCCATGAACCTAGAATTATGTCAACTTTGTTTAGATATATTATTATAACATTGAATTATAATATGAATTTTTAATCATAAATTGTTAATTATAAGTATCTAATTTTATATTATTTTTTATAAGTATATAGTTTTGAAACTAATAACTAATTCACCAATTACCAAATGGATATTAATATGTTATCTTTTTAAATATTGAAAAATAGTAATCCTAATGTTTTTTTCATGAATAATCTTCGTAAATTTTAATAAATATACTTTTTTTTAAATCTTGAAAAATAGTGATCCTAATATTCTTCCCATAAATAATCTTCCTAAATTTTAATAAATATGTTATTTTTTTAAATCTTGAAAAATAATGATCGTAATATTCTTCTCATGAATAATCTTTCTAAATTTTAATAGAATAGATGCACATAAAAGTTTTTCAATTTTTTTACTATTATACTTCAAATGGATATTAATAAATTTTCATTTTTCAACTATAGATATGTTGTTTTTTATATAATTAATATTCTTATCTCTATTTTGATTTATAATAGAATTACTAATACMTTTATCAATATGTAGTGGATTTTATTAATTATAGTTTAATGTTGTGACTTCATTTAAATGAGAATAATCTTTCTAAATTTTAATAGAATAGATGCACATAAAAGTTTTTCAATTTTTTTACTATTATACTTCAAATGGATATTAATAAATTTTCATTTTTCAACTATAGATATGTTGTTTTTTATATAATTAATATTCTTATCTCTATTTTGATTTATAATAGAATTACTAATACCTTTATCAATATGTAGTGGATTTTATTAATTATAATTTAATATTGTGACTTCATTTAATTATATTACATGATTTTGTATTTCTTTACCTTTATAAATAAGTGTAAATGCAAATTCTTATAATTGGGAATAATGATTTCAATTAAAAATTTGCATGGCTTGATTTCCACTACAAGAATATGATTTAGAATATGATTTGATTTTTTGTATTTCATAAGGAAGTAGGTTAATCTTTTTCTTTTATTGAAATCTTGCAATTATACAAGTTATTTGGTTGAAATTTGACAATTTTCAAAGTCACCTGATTTGATTTTTTGTATTTCATAAGGGAGTATGCTAATCTTTCTTGTTTTGTTTTATTGAAATCTTGTTGATTGAAATTTGACAATTCTAAAAGTCATTTCCAGTAAATTGAGAATTTTTAGCTTCTCAATTGGTTTAAATGAATTGGTTTAAATGGTGAAAAACATTTGGGGATAAAGTTTGCAATGCATGAAACTTTGTTCATATGAAACTTGAGTTAACACTCGAATTTTGGTCAGATTCAATCCATTTTTCATCTAAAAACATATTACGGAATTCCAGCCCAAAAAAACCCATTAGTTTAACAACATTGCAAATATATTTCATTGTATATATTAATCTCGAACAACCATTCACCACCACTAATCTATGCTAACTTAATTCCATAGCTTGGCAAATGGTAGTTGTGCAGTAAACGCCAATGCATTTACTACAACAAACATGGTGAATGGTGGCTATTAGTTTGGAATATATGGCAGGTGGTACTTACCAATGAAATCTCAGAGAGTTTGACCCTTATTCTTGGATGTTTCCTACGACCTTGCAGTATTACACACAAATATTTGACAACAACCATAGTTGAGGACTTAGAACAGGTTTGCCACACAAATATTACAGTGAAATGTTTGTGAGCACTGTTTGAACATTCAAATGGCCCAAGGTTTGGTCTTTGTAACTGCAATGGCAATTGGGGCCCTCAGCATGATGAATTATATTTCACTAGCAAACACTATAGTTCAGTATAGTTAGAGAAACTTTGAAAAATAAACGAGTATAACCAACAACCATGGTATATAAAATATGATTAAAAATACAATTGGATCAAAACATAGCTCTAATATCAATGAAATGAACATAGTTTATTTATAAAAAAAAATATCAAGAAATACAAGGATGAGGCAGATGTGAAGATCTGCTGGTGAGAACAGTGGAGAAGCAAGTTGTGGTTGAACAGTGTTGCCAGATAGAGTCGCAGCAATTCAATCCTCCCCTTCAGGAAGGAACCACAAATGAAGTAGTGGTGGAGAGTAACGTTAAACAGATGAAAAAAGTATTGGTCGTGTTTGAGTAGCGGTTGTCCACCAGCAAGTACTTGGATCGAGATTACCTCGCCCTACCAAATCTCCACCATCCTGTTGGGAAGGGCCATCTCCTCACCTCGAGAAAACATGGTTTCAACGCATCTCTTTTAGCGCAGCTTGGAAAGACTATCTGACAAATCCTAATTGTGAAAAACTAAGATCAAAACGGAGTTCCAGTTTTGGCTCATGCAATCACTCGACGCAAACCAACAAAATAAACTCCCCACAGTAAATAAACTTCGCGCAGTAAATAAACTCAGCGCATTAAGTAAACTCCGCCCAAATATGAGAATCCGTAAAATCAAATAATTGTTGTGTTTAATCAAATTAAAAACAATATGGTGAATGCGATCAACGAACCAAATAAGTTTACAAAATCAAATCAAATAAAATCAAATAAAAAATAAAAACAAAGTATTAACTGAGAGAAAACCTCCGAATACACAATGGCAACTTCGATTCAAAAATATTTTGAGAATTGATTATATATAATTACAATCCATTTCAGGTATATATACAAAATAAAAATGCCTCTTCAATCTTATAAAATGATTAATCAAGGCAGTGATGGTGTCTCTTGGTCTGCAAAGGTTAAGGCGACCACCGCTAACAAATCCACCGATGGTGTCTCGAATTTTGAAAAGTCAAGCCATCTATTTACTGTTTGTACAGAGCTGGTTAAAAAAAACATCTACTTACAAAATGCCCAAATTCCTACAGAAAAAGAGGAAAAAACCCAATGACAGTTTATATCTGAGTAATTAAAATAAAACAAAATACATTCATCTTAGAAAACAGAGTATCCAGCATGCGCTACAGAAAACAGAGTATCCAGCATACATTCATTCTAGAAAACAGAGTATCCAGCAGTTGCATTCATTTACAAAACAGAGTCATTTTTTTAAGAGACGGGAGAAGCTTCACGAATAGACTGACAGGTAGAAGAGTCGAGATACATCGAAGAATGTAGAAGGAGGGAAGAATTAAATGTGGCAGTTGGAGAGCAGTTGAGAAATTATGGCAGGGGAGATTAATAAATTATGGAGATCCACATCACCAATAGTCCCCCTTAATTTTCACTACCATGTATGTCTGCAATACCAATCTCCTCCCGGAGATGCTCAAAAATATTCTTTGCAAGCAGCTTTGTGAAAATGTCTGCAAGTTGTTCTTTGGACCTACAAAACTCAAGATATATGTCACCATTGTTCACCAATTCTCGAATGAAATGGTATCGTGTATCAATATGCTTGCTCCGTTTATGAAAGACATGATTTTTAGATAAAGCGA
>JASDQU010107808.1:21432-36595 GCA_032191745.1 Picea mariana
AATATATATATATATATATATATATATATATATATATATATATATATATATATATATAATATGTGTATTTATAGTATTGATTTATTATAATGGTTGATAGGTTATGTTTATTATTATTAATTTTTCATGAGATTAATTATTGAATTAAAAATTTGTGTATTTTTTTATAGTTTTATATTATGAATTCAATTTGTCTAAAGAGATTAGATTTAATGGTGCAAAGCAAGGAGTTTTTCACCATTGGGCAAGGTTCAATTCTATTGTTTACATGTATTATTTTCCATTATAAAGAATTTGCGAATACAATCTTTTCCATGCTATGTTATCCATCGTTTGATCTCGACCTACCCTCTACCCTAATCGACCTACCCTCTACCCTAATTGACGATGATTGTCTTTTATCGATTGTTGGAAAGTCATGCCATTGATGTCATCGTTATGTCTCCTTGAAGTTTTATTTTAACTATGCCAAAGTCATCAACTCAATAGCTTCTTGTCAAAAAGTTTTGATTATTGCACTTGTGAATTACCTTGTTACGGTGACCTGTTTCGTCACAGCTCTAGTATGTGTGATGTTAATGGGTATATCCAAAAAAAACATTCATTGAGGACATGTGATTTTGTCAATGAAGGTCGAACGATGCAATCTCTCGGGATGATGAATTGAAATTTGTTACTTTATCCATTCGACGAAACATGAGGTTTTTATTAGATAACCCACCTACATATTTGGACCATGCATATGCACTCAAGAACTTGGAGGACAATTTAATCCAAGAGTACAATGAAATGTTTCTGAATAGTAAGATCACTACCAAGAGACGTAATAGTTTTATACAAGGAGGTAATGGGTTGCACTTGACTAAAGTAATGCCACAATTCCAAAGAGTTGGAGGTATTCACAAGAAGAAGAGCATCGACAAGCAAATTGATTTTTCTGCACGAGAACAAAAGTAAGTAGATTATGCCTCTAATATGTTGCAACATTTTGTTCAATGCAATATTGGTATTGCAAGTTGATATTGTAGAGAACTCTCTTGCTTCCAGCACATGTACCTGTACCTAGGAAGATTTGGAGTTGGTCTCAACCAATAAACTAGGGAAAATTGAGCTGAAGAGGTAGGTTGTCAGGCTTGTGGACTATTGAAGAAGTGGGTTGTAAGGCTCGTGATCATTTTCTCTCGGTGAGAGAAATATTGTGAATTGATTGCCAAGGTGCCAAGTTACAACTACATGGGTTTGAGACTTCCTTTCTAGCATGTTGTTGAAGCCCCGTAAAAGAGTGGGGAAACCGAAGGACTGTTGACCAGAGAAGGGGATCATTTCCTGGGGTGGGACATGCATGCGGGGAATGAGAGGTTGTAGGTTGTCTTCTAGAGTCGGCACTTAAGTCTGAGAATTTCTACTATTTTAAAGACCGTAGCCTCGTTTGGGATTCCTTTTTCTGAGTGGAGTTTTAGCTCCAACTCAATGGTGACCTAATGTTGAGTTTATGAGCAACATAGTCTATGGTTGAGAGGAAAGTATGAGATCTACACACAGTTGGTGATTTTTTACAAAAGATAAATGTCTTTTATAATCTTGTTTTAATTAGTATGTGCTTAATTATATGTTTTTTTACACATTTTTCTTGTACATACATATACACATACACATACATGTATGTATCAGGTCCACACGGTTTACCAGGTCCACATATCCCACAATATTAGCACAAGTTGAAGTGCATGCTCTAAACATGTGAAGGACGAATGGTGCACGCACTCTAAAGTCCAAAATATAGTACAATTTCAAACACATGTTGAAGTGGACGAATGGCATCCCTGCAACTTTCTACTTACAAACAATAAATATAATTGTAAAAAATAACAGCATGGTACTTTAAATTCATAAGAATACAGCCTGATGGTACTTTAAATGCATAATAATACAGCTTGTAATATTGTATATGTCATTTAGTGGATAAGAATAGTATATGTCATTTCCTCCAACAATATTTAATATAAAAATATTGATGTAATATACTTTGAAATTAAAATTTATATAATACTATATGCAATAATAATAAATAAGAAATCTTGAATAATATAAGTACAATGTCCACGTGAAGATGTATTTTTAATATCAATCATTTGAGAGGTCATGTTAATAGCCTAATGAGTATTGATGTAATATAGTAGATATTATTTATTGGAAAAATATATAAATTAAAATTATTGGAAAGTAATATATATATATATATATATATATATATATATATATATATATATTATGAATAATATAATTATAATATAATGTGTATATATAATATTGATTTATTATAATGGTTGATAAGTTATGTTTATTAGTATTAGTCTTTTTCTAGGGAGATTATATCAACTATTAATGTGATGTTTGATCAAAAATTTGTGTTATGTTTTTTCATTCATACTTATTCTGGACAAGTTTCGTGAGAAGGAGAAGGGAATTGACGATTATATCCTAAACGTTCATTTTTCCCAAAGGGATTAGATTTAATGGTGGAAAGTGAGGAGTTTTTCACCATTGGGTAAGGTTCAATTTTTGTGAGGACCTAACTTGGAGACATGGGGGCACCTTGAGGTAGTGGTTGAACCTGTGGTTGCACCCAAATATATTATATTAGGCCCTGAAGCCATGGGGGCACCTTCAGGTAGTGGTGAAATGTGTGGTTGCACCCAAATATATTATATTAGGCCCTGAAGCCATAGGGGCACCTTGAGGTAGTGGTCGAATGTGTGGTTGCACCCAAAGATATTGTATTAAATGATATTGTAACCCGTGCACACATAAGTGGATCAAAGCCACCCCTATTTCATTCATTTTGAAATCAATTCGTGCTAGCTCAATCGGTTAAGGTGTAGGTTTCATTTGCTAGGTGACCCAAGTTAAATACCATTATGGTGAGTTTAGTCGAGAGGAGACACCAAAAAATATTTCCATGTTAAGGGTTGGTGTGGCCCAGACCAGGTGTGATTCTCACCAAGTTAAGTGCACATTTATAACAAAAAAAAACATCATGAATTCAATTTTATTATTATTTTTAAATATTTAAAAAAAAATCCGTTATGTTATTGGTTGATGGAATTGGGGTCTTATTCTGATACCGATGGTGCCCTTCTTGGGAGTGACAATGTTCTATATTGTTTCATTTTTAAAAAAATGTACTTGTTTACCTGTATTATTTTCCATTACAAAGATTTTATGAATGACAATTAATGATCCCATCCAAGTAACCTAAGAGATCATAGATCATAGTTAATGAAGTTGTCGTCACTCTCCCCTGCATCAACCCATCCAACATTTTTCATGCTATGCATCCATTCCTCGTTATCTAAAATTTCGACCGTTTTAAACCTTCCCTCGAATTCCTTCAATCTGTTCCTTGCTAGTTATCCATCGTTTGATCTCCACCTACCCTCTACCCTAATCGACGATGATTGTTTTTATCGATTGTTGGAAATCCATGCCATTGATGTCATCGTTATGTCTCCTTGAAGTCTTATTTTAACTCCGCCAGAGTCATAAGATCAATAGCTTCTTGCCAAAAAAAAATGATTATTGCACCTGTGAATTACCTTGTTACTTCTTATATGCTTTCCCCTTAACGGTGACATGTTCTGTCACAGCTCTAGTATGTGTGATGTTAATGGGTATAGCCAAAAAAACATTCATTGAGGACATGTGATTTTGTCAATGAAGGTTAGACAATGCAATCTCTGAGGATGATTATTTGAAATATGTTACTTTATCCATTCGACGAAACATGAGGTTTCTATTAGATAACCCACCTAGATGTTTGGACCATGCATATGCACTCAAGAACTTGGAGGACAATTTAATCAAGGAGTACAATGAAATGTTTCTAAATAGTAAGATCAGTACCAAGAGACATCATAGTTTTATACAAGGAGGTAATGGGTTGCACTTGACTAAAGTAATGATACAATTCCAAAGAGCTGGAGGGATTCACAAGAAGAACATCATTGACAAGCAAATTGATTTTTTTGCACGAAAAAAAAAGAAAGCAGAGTATGCATCTAATATGTTGCAATATTTTGTTCAATGCAATATTGGTATTGCAAGTTGATATTGCAGATAACTCTCTTGCTTCCATCACATGTACTTGTACCCGGGAATATTTGGAGCTGGTCTTAGCCAATAAACTAGGGAAAATTGAGTTGAAGAGGCGGGTTGTCAGGCATGTGGACTATTGAAGAAGTGGGTTGTGAGGCCCGTGAGCATTTTCTCTAAGTGAGAGAAATACTTTGAATTGATTCTCAAGGTGCCAAGTTGCAGCTACATGGCTCTGAGACTTCTTTTCTAGCATGTTGTTGAAGCCCTGGAAAAAAGTGGGGAAACCAAAGGATTGTTGAGCAGAGAAGGAGAACACTTCCTGGGGTGGGATAGGCATGTGGGGAATTAGAGGTTGTAGGTTGTCTTCTATATTTTGAACCTAAGTCTAAGCATTTATACTATTTTAGAGACCATAGCCTCATTTGGGATTCCTTTTCTTGAGTGGAGTTTTAGCCCCAGCTCAGTGGTGACCTGATGTTGAGTTTATGAATAACAAAGTCTATGGCTAGGAGGAAAGTCTGAGGTCTACACACAGTTCATGACTTTTTACAAAAGATAAGTGTCTTTTATGATCTTGTTTTAATTATTGTGTGCTTAATTATATGTTTTTTGTTATAGGGTTTTCCTATACATACATACATACATACATGTATGTATGTATGTATGTATGTATGTATATATATATATATATGTGTGTGTGTGTGTGTGTGTGTGTGTGTGTGTGTGTGTGTGTTGTTTTTTTTTGTTAGTTTGTCTGTGACATGTGGGAATAACATGTGGCTAAGAAACCACGACTCAAGGGCATCTAAACCATCAAAATCACCTGGTAATCACACCCGGCCTGAGCCACACCAACCGTTAACATGGCTGGAATTTTTTCCCCTGGAGGTTTCGAACCGGTGACTTTAACATCACAAAGTGCCTTAAAAACACACTCCATCACTGACTATCCTATATCGCATGGGACTATATACGTTGTTATTCTACATGATTTTGTACATTTGCAGAGCGTTTAAGTAAATTAAATCGGTAACAGAGTTGAAGTTTTCATGTGGCATGCACCAGCTCAAGGCCAAGGATGCTACAATGTGGTATCGGAGTTCTAGTTTCAACACTGAGCCTGCATGGGCCAATTTAACAGAGTGTTGAAGCAAAAATTTGCAGGAAATTAATTTTCAGGGGATTTCTGCAATATGTTTGAAGAAAATATTGCAGTGGAATTGGGAAATTTCACGAGTAATTTGAAGAAAGGGAGCCAATGAATTAAAAATAATCATTTTTAGTTTATAATTGGGGAAAAATCAAGCCCGTAGGTGATTGAAATTGGAAATTATAGAGTGACCATGGTGGCCCGAAATAAATTTCAAAATTGGTTGCTTTTGGAAAAATTAAGAAAAATAGGAATTTTGGGGAAAATTAAGTATTTTTCCGTACGTTGACATCAGCATGACATGGAGACCACGTACCAGCTAACATGGTAGAGTAGTGAGGTGTACTACCATGGTGGAAGGTATACAATGGCATATTGGTAGAGGTGTCAGATGACCTGGCACCACGGTGGTGGGTGCCTTCTAACTCGGAGGAACTTGGAGCTGGACCCACCTAACCAAATTGTGAGGGGGTCATGTGTGGCTATGTTAACCATAGGTAGGGGGGGATGTAATTCACCGATGTGCATCACATGAGCCTAAACCATGGTTAGGTTTCACAACCACTCTACCCTCTTTTAATGGTCGATAAGGATTTGGGGGCCACAATGCAATGTGGGTCGTCGATCGTGATTTTTATCGTTGATCACACCCCAAACCTCTATCGATGGATCATGTTGGTGTGAAAATTCACGTGCACATAAATAATAGGTGTGGGATGGGACCCACCCATTCTTGTGACCCAATGAAAGGGTGCCACATGGAATCCAAGGCCTGTGGGGCCAAAAAGTAAAATAATGTGCATGCAAATAGAGGAAAGGATTAGATCAGAGTAGTTTGGATTGGAAGTTGTACGTAGTGGCATGTGGCTCGATGCCCCAGTGGGCCGATGAATCAGTTTTAGATCCATTTATTTGGAGGTGTATGAAATTTGTTCTCGTTGTCATTATGTCGATATACCGGATCGAACCAGGATAGAATGGAATTCCAGTAAGAGGAAAATAAAGTAGTCGATGGCCCGGTACGTCGGTAGATTGGATCAGAATCAAAGAAAGGTTTGATGAGGAAGTAGAGAGGTGTTTAACCTGGTGCACGGTGGGTCGATTCCCTAATAGGACGATGGCCTGGTGACTGAGAACCAAAATCAATGCCATATACAACAAATAAACAATGAAATATCATAAAAAAATTGGTATTTTTGAGGTCACAAACTTGCATGCCATTTTTGAAAGGCCTAAATGACATTTTTGAGAACTCCATTTCATACAAAATTATATGTACTTCTAGGAAATATAGTCTTTTCATACAAAATTATAAAGATTGGAGAGATATTTCTATCTTTGTAAACCATTCATCAAACAAAGCTAATATGAGGGAGTTACAGGTCAAACAATGGAGGGTAAATTTTTGGGTACCAGTTCACTCTGGGTGCGATAAATTCCTTCTCTGAAATCGAATTGAGGCACGTGAGAAGTATATGGAAATATATTTAGCCATAAAATACAACCATGGAGTAAAAAAAAATATGGGCACTTAAAATGTACAACAGGGTATAGAAGGTACATGTAGCATTCAGGGATAAAAAGATAAATTAGCCTAAAATTTTAGCAGGTTGTATCTAACAACATGGGACCTAAATGAAGGTGAAACTTCGATAGATTGTCCAAAATATGGTCATGAAGTAACCTAGTTGGGATTCTATCAAATTGTCAAAGGAACAAGTACAAGGATGCACAAGTACACCTAAAAATTGCACCTAGTTGAAGGAATTTTTGGGTAAATTCAAATGATCATAACTTTACGCTCCTAACTCAAAATTGAGCAAGGGAGTAGTCATTGGAAAGGACTTGGATAGTGGATTCTAGAAACTCACCTAGAAATGTGAATTTAATTATATAATTCACAATAGATTATAAACACTAATTCTTGGTATTTAAAGGGGAAAATGATGCATAAACTAATAGCTTGTTAAATTTATGTAGTCTAACAAATCCTATTGATTATACATTTTGCAGAATTAATAGAAAATAGATCAGAACAAGATCAACACAAAGACAATAAGCATGGAATATCACATAGAACCTATATCCATGAATATGATTTCATAGGGTTATATGTTAGCATGGGTAATGAAGGTACAAAATCCAATGGGCATAGAGAAGGAAAGGAGGAGAGCTTGAACTTGGTGGAGACCATAAAGAGTATTTAAAAATATGTCCAAATTTATAAATATGACAATGATAGGCTTATGAAATCCAAGGAGTAGAAATATGGCTTCAACATCCAGTTGTTATAGAGCTTGGACATAATAGAGAAGAAGATGGATAAGGAGACAAAATCAAGCAAGTCTAGGAGTCACAAATATCATGATAAAAGAAGAGAAACAATAACTATTGATAGGAATCATCATCAATCACCAAAGCATTCAGCTAGGAGAGCACACAATACTTCAACTTCATCTCCTATTAGAAAGCATAAGAATATCTTTGGGGTAGATGAGCTACAAGAACAAATGAATAAGATCAAGCCTCCCACCTTCGATGGTGAGCATTATAAGGATGAGTATGCAGAGGCATGGCTACTGGGCATGAGGAAGTACTTCCAGTTACATAATTACTCCTCACATGAAGAAGGGAGAATTTCCATCTATCTTATCAAGGAAAAATCCTCAATGTGGTGGCACCAATTTGTGCAAGTACAACACATAAATGAGAAGAAGGTTACTCAGAGGGAGTTCAAAAGAGCCCAAAATGACATAAACAATGGGGAAAAGACCAAGGAAACAACCTATGAAATATTGGTGTTTTGAGGAAGATCACATGTACAGATATTTCCCTCATAGGCCTGAAAAAGTGAGAACTCTTCACAATGTTCAGTAAGTTGATACATTTGAAGACATGGGAATAAATGTACCAAGGATCTACGCAACCTTAGATAACAAGCAAGTTGAGTTTCAATATCACATGGTTGAAGTGAAAGGTAAGATCAACAACAAACCCATTGATATTTTAATTGATTCAGAAGCTATTCGTAATTATCTAGATCTTAAGATGGTGGAAATATTACAATTTCCAAGAAGCAATATTGGAAAACCTTAACTAATGAGATGGTTAAGTAATTCCATATGGACATGAATGGACTGAGTACAAGAGCATATTTGAACATCATACCTTTGGGATCATATGATTGCCTCATTGGTATGGATTGATTGGACAAGCATCATGCTATCCTAGAATTTTATAATAAGACATTTAATTGCTTGGATGAAGAAGGGAACTTGAGGAGACTTTAGGGTATTCTAAGGGAAATAAATGTGAGAGAAGTTTAGTCCTTTTATCTAAAGAAACACTTCAGGAAAGGATGCCAATTATTTTCATCACATATGGAGGAGGCACCTAAGGATAAAGTGTCAAATATTGAAGACTATGCATTCCCAAAGGAGTTTGAATATGTATTTAGAGAAATATTGAGGTTTCCACCCAAGAGAGATATGGATTCTCCATCAACTTGATTCCTAGAGAAACCCTAGTATCCAAGACTCCTTATAGGATGAGTACAGTGGAACTGAAGGAATTGAAAATGAAACTTGACTAGATTCTGAAGAAGGGGTATATACACCTAAGTGTTTCACCTTAGGGTGCCCAAGTATTATTTTTGAAGAAAAAGGATGGAACCTTGAGGATTTGAATTGATTTCTGACATCTGAATAAGGTGGCAGTGAAAAATAAGTATCCTTTGCCAAGGATAGATGATATTTTTTATTAGTTGAAGGATGTAAAGATATTCTCCAAGATAGATCTTAGGTTAGGTTATATTCAGGTGAGAATTAAAGAAGAAGACATCAGCAAGACAAACTTCAAAACGAGGTATGGCCACTATGAGTTCAAACTGGTGCCATTTGGGTTGTCAAATGCAACAATTTTCTTCATATGTTTAATGAATGGTATGTTTAGATATTACTTAGATAAGTTTGTCATTGTATTTTTCGATGACATACTTGTTTACTCTAAATATGAAGAAGAGCATGAGAAACACTTGAGGATGGTACTACAAGTATTGAGAGAACATCATCTATATGCAAAGTTGAGAAAGTGCTCATTCTACCATAGGAAGATACATTACTTGGGGCATATTATTTTAGAGGAAGGGATAGCAGTGGATCCAAAAAAATAAGGACCATTGAAGGATGGCCAACACCAAGGAATGTATCTAAGGTGAGATCATTCATGGGACTTGTAGGTTATTATAGGATATTTATTGAGGGATTCTCGAAGATTGCACACCCAATCACATATTTTCAAAAGAAAGGTGTGAGATTTGAGTGGAATTCTAATTGTGAAAGGAGTTTCCAACACTTGCAGAGTTTGTTGACAATTGAACCATTTTTTAGAATTGTTGATCCACATGAAGATTTCGGTGTGTGCGTTGATGCATGCAAACAAGGGCTTGGTGGAGTCCTTAGTTAGAATGAGCATGTGGTATGCTACAAATCAAGGAAGATGAAATAGCATGAGAGACTCTATGCCACTCATGATTTAGAATTGGCAGCCATAGTGAATGCCTTAAAGATGTGGAGGCACTACCTCATTGAGAAAAGATTTTAGTTGAAGGCAAACCATAGTGGTATGAAATATTTTTTTGGACAACCAACATTAAATTCCAGGAAAACTAGGTGGTTGGAATTCCTCAATGAATATGAATTCAATATAAAGCATATGAAAGGTAGAGAGAACAAGGTGGTTCATGTACTCATCCAGAGAGTGCATGATATGCATGCTACAACCATTAACATGTACACATCATATTTGAAAGACATAATTTTAGAGGCTGCAAACTCAGATCATTACTATGTGGAAGTAAATTGCAGCACAAAATTGAATATTATGAGCTAAGAGATGATGAAATCTTCATGTGTAGGGGCATAATTTATGTTCCTAATTCATAGGAGTTGACAAATATGGTGTTAAAATAAATGCATAATGTGCCTTATGTTGGGCTCCCATGTCACCACAAAACTATTGTAGTTGTCAAGAGTTAATATTATGAAGAAAGAGGTGGCTGATTATATAGCCAGATGTTTGAAATGTCAAAAATTCAAGGTTGAGCATAGACACCCAACTAGTTTGTTATAGCCATTTCCCATTCTTGAGTGGAAATGAGAAGTTGTAACAATGGATTTCATAACTAAGCTTCCCAAAATAGCCAGGTAGCATGATTCCATCATGATAGTGGTGGATAAGCTTACTAAAGTTGCCTATTTTATTCTATTGAAGTTAAATCATAAGGAAACTAACATTGTTGATATTTATATGAGAGAAATTGTTAGGATGCATGGTGTACCTAAGACAATTGTGTCGAACAAAGATCCCAAGTTCACATCAAATTTTTGGAAGGGATTATTCAAAGGATTTGGGCCAAATCTAACTTTAGCACAACCTATTATCCAAATTCAGATGGGAAAACATAGAGGGTCAATCAAGTGATAGAAGATATGTTAAGAATGTATGTAATGGAAAAACCATCGAAACAAGAAGATTATCTACATTTAGTTGAATTTTCCTATAATAATGGGTATCAAGAATATTTAAAGATAAGCCCATTTCAAGCTTTATATGGAAAAAAATGCAACAAACTAGTGAGTTGGGACAACCCAGTAGACATAGCAGTTGTTGGGCTAGAATTTCTCATGGAAATGGAAGAACAGATGGTGAAAATAAAATAGAATTTAATGGTTTCCCAAGACATGAAGAAAAATTATGAAGATAAGGGCATATTTCATAGAGAGTCTCAAGTGGGTGACCATGTGTTCTTTAAAGTAAAGGCCAAGAGAAGTTCCTCAAAAATGGGAAATTGTTCAAAGATGCCAACACCTTATTGTGGGCCATTTGAAATCCTGGAAAGGATTGGTCCAGTTGCATACATTCTTGCACTACTTGCACCCGCTTGTATTCATAATGTATTCCATGTATCTTTTCTTAAAAAATTATGTACTTGATGCTAATCATGTCATTGATTGGAATGTGATTCAAGTGGAGAAAGAAGACGAATTTCAAGTGTAGTTGGCTTACATATTGGACCAGAGGATCAAACAACTCTAGAATTGAGCCATAGACCAAGTAAAGGTACAATGGACATGATACAGTCCTTAGGATGAAAATTGGGAGAACGAAGATGCTATGTGGGCTGAGTACCCACATATCTTTGAATATTTTTGAAGATTTTGATTGTACATGTGTAGATAATGCACTAATGACATTGCATAAATAAGGGGGAGGAGAATTTAATACCCTATGTAGAACCCCAATTGTAATGTAAATGTAAATGTACACATAGGCTAGTGAGCCAGGAAATTTTGGGCCAGAGTTTCTTTGTATATATGTATTTTGAGGCCAAAGTGTTTGTGTGGTTATTAGGTTGGAAATCCATAAGCTAAAACGGCTAATGAGCATATCTTTGTATTATGTAATCACACTAAGATATTAATGAAAACACATCACTGTTTCAAACCAACTAGATAGAAAGACTATGGGGCGATAAACTCCACTAGAAAGGGACAGGAGGGCTAAGATTCTAGAAAAGGGGCTAAGCTAAGTGGGCTTAATCCCAAAGGCATATTTTATTAATATTCCTAAAGTATAAATTTTTAGATTATATATATATATCCTAACTTCTTAAGTTAATGAACGTATCACCATGTGGGGGGGCCATGTGTGGGGCCCATGTAGTTCCCAGCATTACAAGTGTTAAGTTGGGAACATGCACATAAATTTGGGGGACTTTAGTTCATTTCATATCATTCCTTTCCTCATTCTCAACATCACTACTCTATTTTCATTCATACTCTCCTGTTGCCATCACCTGTACCTATACGTAGGAAGATTTGGAGCTGGTCTTAACCAGTAAAATCGGGAAAATTGAGCTGAAGAGGTGCGTTGTCGGGCCGATGGACTATTGAAGAAGAGGGTTCTCATAATCGTGAGCATTATCTTCATGTTCGAGAACTACTGGGAATTGATTCCCAAAGTGTCAAGCTACAACTGCAGGGCTTTGAGACTTCTTGTCCAGCATGTTGTTGAATCCCCGGAAGGAAGTGGGTTAGTTGAAGGACTCTTGAGCAAAGAAGGGGAACACTTCCTAGGGTGGGACTGTGGAGAATGAGAGGTTCTAGGTTGTCTGCTAGAGTTGCACCTTAGTCTGATCATTTCTGATATTGAAGAGACCATAACTTAGTTTGGGATTCCTTTGCCCAGGTGGAGTTTTAGCCCCAACTCGAGGGTGATCTTTTTTGAGTTTATGAGAAGCAAAGTCTATGGATGGGAGTAAATTCTAAGTTTTACATGTAGTTGGTGACTTTTTACAAAACATAAGTGTCTTTTCTGAGCTTGTTTTAATTACTGTGTGCCTAATTATTTTTTTTTTATTATGGTTTTATATATGTGTGTGTGTGTGTGTGTGTTCTTATTCTACATGATTTTATGCATTTGCAGAGTGTTTTAGTAAATTAAATTGGTATTAGAGTTGAATTTTTCGTGTGGCATAGCCCACCTCAGGGTTGGGGATGCTACAAAATATCTAATTACGCCTTCAATCAACTCTTCTTACACCTTCACAAAGATGTATGCAATGACATGACTAGGAGGAAAGAGATACAATGACATGAATACAAGCATTATTTCTTGGGATGTTGGCTCAAGTAGAGAGAGAGTAGGTGTTCAGGGATTTCATAAGAAGTGTAAACAATCAAATCAACAAGATTCCCTACATGGGATTAATATAGAATACTTTTTTAATAATATTTCATTCGTTTTGTGACTATTTTATAAAACTTATCATCATTAATTATTTGATTTTATTCAATTTGTCATAGTTTTTCATAATATCAACGTATTTAAAAAAATTAATTGAGATTTTATCAATTAAATGGTATACAATGTTGAAATGATTTAAAATAAGACTCATGATCCCATCAACAAGTTGAGCACTGAAAGTATATATTTTTTTAGTGAAATAAATTGGGTGACTATTAAGGGCCCCACTCTTTAAATATGAAAAATAAGATTATATGCTTGGTTTCTTCACAAGCCTGATTGCTTCCAAGAAATAAATCCATTATCTACTAGAAATTTTTCTATACAACATCAACTTCATTTCCTTTCATTTCCTTTCCTTGGATTCACTTACCATGTCTATCCTTTCCTTGCCTTGCCTTAATTTTCCATACCATGCCTTGCCTTACCATGCCATGCCTTGTATTGCCTTGCCTTGTCTTGTCTTTCCTTTCCATGCCATGCCATGCTACCCCTTTCCTTTCCATGCCACACCATGCCTTCCATTTCCTTGACTTGTGATGTCATGCATTTCCTTTTTCCTGCCTTGACTTCCCATGCCATGTATTTCCTTTCCATCACATGCCATTCCATGCCTTGCATTGACCTGGGTTGCATTTCCTTGCCTTACCCTACCTTTCATTTCCATTCCATATCATGCCTTACCTTTCTAGGCCATGCTTTGCCTTGCCTTGACTTTCCATGCCAGTCCTTGACTTTCCATGCCATGCCTTGCCTTTCATTTCCATGCCTTGGATTTTCTTGCCACACCTAGACCTAGACCTTTCCTTGCCATGCCTTGCCTTGAATTTCCATGTCTATCCTTGCCTTTCCTTGCATTTTATTACCTTTCCTTGAATTTCCATGTCATTTCTTGCCTTGACTTGCCTTTCCTTTCCTTTCCTTTCCATGTCTTTCCATGCCTTGCTTTCCTTTTCATGTCTATCCTTTCCTTTCCTTGCATTGTCCTGACTTTCCTTGATTTTCCATGCCATGCCTTTCCTTGTCATGCCATCCCTTTCATTTCCATGCTATGCCTTATGTTTCATTTCCTTTCCTTGCATTGCCCTACCTTTCCTTTCCATGCCATGCTATGTCATGACTTTCCATGTTTTTCCTTTCCTTTACTTTTCATGCCATGACTTACCTTTCCTTTCCATTCCTTTCATTTCCTTTCCTTACCTTGAATTGCCTTGCCATGTCTTTCCTTTCCTTTCTTTTCCATGTCTAACGTTGTCTTGCCTTCCATTTCCCTGCCTTTTCTTGAATTACCATGCCATGCCTTAGCATGGAATGTCATGCCATGCCTTACATTTCATCATGTTGCATTGTCTTTCTTTTCCTTTCCTTTCCTTTGATTTCCATGCCATGACATGCCATGAATTGTCTTCCCATGCCATGCCATGCCAAGCCTTTGCTTTCCTTGACTTTTCATTCCATGTATTTCCTTGACATGCCTTGCATTTCCTTATCATGCCTTTCCTTGCCTTTCCATACCTATACCTATACCTCGTCGTGCCATGCCTTTCATTACCTTTCCTTTCCTTTCAATACCTAGACCTAGACCTAGACCTAAAACTTTCCTTCCCATGCCTTTCCTTTCCTTGCAATGTATATCTTTTCCTTGCCTTTCATTTCCCTTCCTTGCCTTGAATTTCCATTCCATGAATTTCATTTCCACGTCATGCCTTTCCTTTCCATGTCATTCCATGCTATGCCTTGCCCTACCTTACCTTTCCCTACCTTGCTTTTTCTTTCCTTTCCATTCCATGCCATGTCTTTCCTTTCCATGCCATGTCATCCCTTTCCTTTCCATTCCATGCCTTACCTTGCCTTGAATTTCCATGCCAAGCATTTCCTTTCCATGCCTTTCCATGCCTTGCTTTTCCTTTCTTTTCCTTTCCATACCTAGACCTAGACCTATACTTAGAATTTTCCTTGCCATGCCTTGCCTTGCTTTCCATGTCTATTGTTTCATTGCCTTGCATTTCCCTTCATTTCCTTGACTTTCCATTACATTCCTTTCCATGCCATGTCATTCCATGAAATGCCTTAAATTTTCTTGCCTTGCATTTCCTTGCCTTTCCTTTCCAT
>JASDQU010107808.1:41381-60060 GCA_032191745.1 Picea mariana
TGGAAGAGACAGGAGTAATAAGGGAGGGAGGGGGGGTAGAGAGGGAGTGCTTGTGAGAGAGTGAGGCATGGCAAGAAAGGTCTAGGTCTAGGTCTTGTTCTTTCCATGCCTTGCGATGTCTAGGTCTTACCATGTATAAGAGTGTGAGAGGGAGAGAGAGGGAGACAGAGAGGGGGTATATACATAGAGAGAGTGAGAGGAAGGGGGGGAGAAAGAGGGAGGGGAATTCAAAGAGTGGGGTAGATAGGAGTAGATATCAGAGAGAGAGAGAGGGAATAATAAATATGAAATAGGAAATAGGAGCATGTGTGCATTTTTGGAATGCATGCACGTTCCTATTGCATGTGGGAATTCTTAGAGTGAATGCATGTTCTTATGAACATGTGCACATTCCTAGAGCACGTTCATGTTCCTATAACGCATGCACGCTCCTAGAGCGCGTGTGCATTCTTTTGCATTCAATTTTTTTTGGGTGAGATTGAAAACTTTAGCATATGTGTATGCTCACTTGGCTACCTCAGATTTAGGTTCGGGGTGACAAACCTAGTGGTTCGGTCTACAAATAGATAAAAACCTCCATTTTTGTGAATACCTCTCTATTTCTCTATTTTTTATGCTATTTTTCTATAAGATATAGAAATCAGATGTTGACAAAACTACAAACATAAATAGAGTAGCTATGTAGATTCCAAATATATAGTTTTTTTGTTTATAAATAAATATTGTTTAATTAATTTTTAATCTATTTTTCTCTTTGCATGTATCAAAATCCTAGAATACATACCTCTTTTATTTCCGCTATAATTTTTTGTTGGATTAATCATTCCTAAAATGAGTTATACATCACACTAGAAGTGACTAATATCTATGATATGAAGAAGAAGAAGAAGAAAAATGATTAGATCTTGGGAAAACAAAAATATTTTTTTTTCATAATGAAAATGTTTCCAACCAAAAAACAACAATGGTAGGGGGTATTCATAGGAGCTTTGATACCATGTTCTATAAACATGGAATACCAATGCAAATAAAACAAATTATAATAAATTCTCACACAAGCAAAACAATGATTAATACACTATTGTATTTTGTGGTTAAAACCTTCAAAGAGAAAAATAGTCTATGGTCATAGCCAATGCAACCACTTGAAGCAATATATTAAGGAAAGAAGAAAATAGTTTACATAAGGATATCTCACAATCAATATTCATCCAATGACCCTAGGGCCTCCATTCTCTTTAATAGAGATCATGGATATTAATATCAAGGGAAAGATGAACCATCACTTTATGTCTAGAACACAATAGAGACCATTGGATTATTTAGTTACAAAAGCACAGTAACGAAATAAATTATAATTGAACATTAATTTCTTAGATTAAAATTTGAGTTTTAGTGTTGTAAAATAAATTATGTTGAAGCAAGCTTTTGTTCATGAAAGGATTGTTGATTCAACTTCAAGATTTGATGTTTAAACTTGTAAAACATGACATCCATCTTAGTGAACTTGCATTTGAAATCTTTATGATATGTTCATCTTGTTTTTTTCATTTTTTCATGCACCAATTTGGGATAACATCTTATTGCATCATTTAAGAGTGACTTGTTTAGTTCAATCAAGAATGCATTGTTAATTTGAAGCCAATATATTTATGCATCAAATATTTTATGCTTATGCATTATTTACCTTCAAGAAAAAATTATTAAAACAAATTTTTGTAAGAATAGATGCAAGTTTATGAAAAGCTTATGAATTTGGCATTTGCAACAAAAATCTATTGTTGGTTAGAAACATTCATACAAAAATGATGCACAAATACATTGAATCATTCATGCTCATGCTTGTTATGAAAAATTCCATACTTGTACATTAACATCCAAAAAAAAACTGGTTATTTTTAAGTGAAGAACTATTTTTTATGAACTTATGTTTTATTGAAAAAAGAGCTTGAAGAATGTTGGTTATCAAAGGCCACTCAAAGATATCCATTATTTGATACTAAGTTTATTAGTGCTCATAGTTCATTATCAATAATTCATAGTTATAACTTCCAAACGAAACAAAGTAGCTAATGTATTTGATGTGTAATGAGCTTATGTTTAATTGAAAAAAGAGCTTCAACAATGTTGGTTATCAAAGGCAACTTAAAGATTTCCATTATTTGATCCTAAGTTTATTAGTGCTCATACTTCATTAATTAATACTTCATACAAAACAAAGTAGCTCATGTATTTGATGCGTAGATATCCAAGAGAATAATTACTGGTAAAATTTTTATATTTATTGGTGCAATGTAATATAAAATTTTTAACCATAATCAAAATTGTTTTTCTTACATAATAGTTGTGTGTTCTGAAATCATAGCTGTGTGTTCTGTAGGTAAGGAGATGGCCCTTCTCAACAGCATGCAATAGTGGAGATATGGCAGATCATGCACTAGTGGACATATGGCAGATGGTGTCACGCAGAAGGGATCTCCAGCCAAGTACTCGCTCTTGGACAACTGCTCTTGATACACATCTAACACTTTGTCCATCTTTTCAAGGTTTCTCTCCACCACTGCTTCATCTGTGCTTCCTTCTTCCATCATGGGAATGACGACAAGCTGTTGCATGATTGCATAAAGGGGGATTGAATTGCTGCGATTCCATGACGACAAGAAGAATCTCTTGAACACTTGTTGGGATTCGAACTCGAATTGCCACCTTGCTTGTTTGCTTTAGAGGGGTTTTGAGAAAATGGCCACGTTGTTGACGGATTTGAGAAATCGATCTCTTGAGCAGTGGAAGGTTACGGAACTGAAAGATGGACTTAAGAGGTCAAACATAACAACTAAAGGTGTGAAGGATTATTTGGTTAAAAGGCTAGAAGAAGCCATCCGCGATGACGATGAAAAATATCAAAACGTTAATGATGGAGTTGTAAAAGGAATAGTAAACTAGCATAGCTATATAATTGTGGTTGATCAATGCTGAAAGGTTGATAAGATGAAAAGAATTCTTAAAAAAATAATATTAAATTTTATTATTGATTAACAAATAAATGGTTGAGCTTCATTTATTTGGTGTTAATATTACGTGGCAATCAGTTGGTTATCAAATTAATTTTTAAATATGATTAGGTAAATGTAAAAAGGTAAACACATAAATGGATGTCTTTATAATAGCTAGGAAGTTAATGATTGAAATCACAACCATTTATTTTGTGTGATTACTAAGAATATTCCAGCCATATTTAATCCTGTCCATAGAAAACGTATTAAGCACTAAACCCCTATTAAATCCGCGCATTGTCAATAGGTGTACGCCTTTTGGCGTAATGATTCCAATTAACACCATGAGGGATTTGATGAAATATATGAAATAGTGATGCCAAATTTACCATTCTTCTCAAATATAAATTATGAACCTTGAGTAAGTGAAATGAGAAAATTGCTATGGCTAGTAGATTTATTGCATTATGATCATGAAGGTTGTGTCAATTTTTATGATAAGAGAAGAGGTGAAATAACATTACAACTTATTATGTCGGCATTGGATGAAAACATCTTGTCTAGTATTTTGAGTATGTTTGGTAAAATATGTAGTCCAAAAATATTTTGGAATATTCTTGAAATAAAGTACAGTATGAAGTGGAGTGAGAATGCTGAAGTGGATGAAGGTATTGTTGTTGAAAATGGTGATTGTGTTGAGAGTCTTGTAACTGGAACAGAGAATGAAAATGACATTATTGAAGTTGCAATGATTAATGAAGAAAGTGACACTAAAATAGCATTTAGTGATTTGGTGAATTCAATTGAGATTGATAATGGAGATGAGTGTAAATATTTGGTAAATTTAGTTAAATATGATGTTGAAAAATTTTCAAGTGAATGTTGGTTCCAAATGTTACACGAGAAGAAACTCATAGATGAATTGTTAAGTGGAAAAGTAACCCTACTTGAGTGGATGAAACTACAACAAAGATTGTAGAAAAAGAAGCAACGAAAGACAAAGATGAGTCAACACTTGATGACAATGGCGTTAACGCAACAACAATAAAAGTAGAAGCAGTAGAATTATTGTTTCTTGAAAAATGGCTTGAAACACTATGTTTTGATGGAACTTGCACAAAAGTTGCAAATGAAGAATCAATAAATGATGAAGACAACATAGAATGGGAAGCAACAGTGGATACATATGAAGAATTTTTTGGCATTCTGATGCATTGGAGTCCTGAAGAAATTAGATTTTACTATGAATTAATGTTGCAACATTTCATTGAACAGGGCATAGATGATTGTGGCCAATCATGGAGGCCAACTATCAATGAAAATTTTGAAGAATTTATAGATATTGAAGAAAAATCCAGAACAATAAAGTTGCAACCAAGTTTCATAACAAAGGAGAAGAATGAAGATTAAAGTGGAAAATAAAACAAGTCATGAAGTCTTCAAGATATGGAGCACGAAAAGTCTTCAAGATGGAGCACTAAACTTAAGAAGCTCCATCTTCATCACTATCTGACAACAAGAAAAGTCAAGATAAAATTGTTAGAATCGTCCCAATAGGCATGTTACTTATGTTAGGCATTTGTATTGTAGACAATCCATTTCTCCATTAAAAAAGAAACTTAGAAATAATGGAAAATTAATTGCAGTGATTAATATTTCATCATGTATTTATATCTTGTAATTTTCATTAATTAATTGAACAAAGCTTGGCTTTGCTTCCCGCCTCCACGTGTTGTTGGAAGTCGGTTTACATTCTCATTTCTTAAGTGTGGGAAACGTGTGGTGTATCTTGGACCGAAACTGTTGCCCACGGAGAGATTTATTAATTTTATATGTCGAAACATAGAAATTTAATGAAATCAATAACCCTTGAAAGCTATGGTTGCGTGGCCGGGATGGGTCAGTTGATGGATGACCTAGGGTTTGCGTGGCTGGGATGGTTCAGTTGATGGATGACCTAGGGTTTCTGCGGGTCTAGGGTACCCAATGGATAGGTATGAGGAACTCATAGATTTTGACATTATGTTGGGAGGTGACAAATAGACTATAAGCCAAATCATGGGACATACGAGATTGTAGATAGTCTTTGAAGACGAGACTCAAAAGTTAATGGCATAATCTACTCATCTTTAATTCTTTTCACGCTATGTTCAAAGCCCGCTCAGCTCACAGATACAATTTATCATTTTAATCAGTCTTCCTTCCGGTAAGCTCTTCACGAATCGACCCAGAGAGTTCAACCATTTCTGCAATTTGGTTAATAAGTTGCTCACTGTCAGTTATAGACGCGGCCAAATTCCTTGCTGCTTTCATTCATTCTTTTCTGTGTGATACGATCTTTGATAAGTTGCTGACTGTCAGTTATAGAGCTGCTCATTGATATCAATATTTCGATCTTTTCCTCTGAAATGATAGTTTGAATTTTTTCATACAACACGGGGACCAGTGATCTACAAGCGCATCTTTGAAAGCCAAACGTTATGAACCCAAGGGTCTTGGCCGGTAGCAAAGGCATGGCAGCACCAAAGGCAAACATTAAACAACATGGAAATTAATAAATGTGAAAAAGAATGGCAAACATTAAACCACCAGGAAAAAAGGTTCTTAACCTAAAATGCCCATCGGGCTACGTACAACAGAAGTTTCAAATTCAGTAGAAACAACTGATCCGAGCCAGACTGCGGACCATCCCATCCATATGGCAGACTGGGTCCATGCATTCAAGAAAGAAATTTTACCAGATTCGCTCCAATGGTCTGTTGGGTTGAATCAATGCCGGGACCTAAGGAAACCAGTGGTACGATAACTCCTTTTTATATTATGTAACCACCTCTCTTCACGAAAATTTTCTAAATGTTCATAGGCAGGATTAGCACACGTGGAGCCGAATGCTCTATGATAGAGAAGGTTCTCATTTTCCAATACCTAAGACAAATCCCGATTATCAGAACACTTTATGGTTGAGGTTCTTAAACTTTAAAACTTTATCATTCATTTAGACGACACTACCATAATATTGAAAATATATCAGCATCTTTAATTTCTTAACATAAAATTAGGGTTTTTATTTAAAAAAATTGATTAATCCGCTACATAAAATTAAATTTTTTAATAAAAAAAAATTGATTAATCCACCCCTTTATGGTGCACTAAATTATTATCATCAATGTAATAAATGTATTATAACCCATTTATTAATGTAAATGCTAATAATTGTCCAAGTTAAAATTAATCATAAATAAAGATGAAGTTCTCCATATGAAATTTATTGTAAAACTTAAGGTTATTTCTATAGTAACTAATTGATTTCATTTTTGATATACACATTTTCTTGTGTTTTAATTTAGGACAACAAACTTTACTTGCTTGTCCATTGGAATTTTTGGCTTGTATACTTGTGTTTCTCTTGTCTCCTTTAGGTATAACTATATTCTACAAATACTCAAGCATTTGGCAACCATTAACCATCATCAAAACTTGTTCCCAATCCATCTTCCACTTTGTAGTTTGACCTATAGGGGCATAACCTTCCATAACTCTATTTTTCATCTCATTTCCCCCTAGGGTCACCTGGGATTCCCCCCTTATGTATGATTTCTCCTTCACTAAAGAGAGGGGAGGGTTTATCTAAGTGACATCGGGTAGACAGACTCTCACGTAGTTCTCTCCATCTTGTGGATTAGTTCGGGCTTTTCCCAACCTACAATTTGTGCGATAACAAGTGGCTTTGGAGGAGTGCCAAGGATGGGAACGAATAATGGAAAGCCTCCTCATGTGCCTATAGGGTTAATATAATGTATTTATAATCATGAGAAACCCCAAATGTTTCAATGGAGGAGGTAGATACTAAGAAGACATAGGAAAACATACCACTCACCACTCCAAATTCTCCATTAGAAAATTTGTCAGTCATGGTGTGGCTGAAGAAATTCACATAAGACCCATCCAATTCTTGGGCCATGGTGTGTATTTTCAAGACTACACTAATGTGGTTACATTATTCATTGAGGCCTGTTAGGAAAATGTGTTGTGCACATTCCAATCAACTTAGTAGCACACTAACTTGGAGGTTCACAAATTGTCTCATACTGAGCAATCAATCACAAGTGTTCATCCACTCAACAAGTTTACATTTTCACAACAAGACACCCAAGCAATATAAGTGCAATAGTGGTATATATCAAATTTTCTAAGGATATTAAGGATAACTACTAATGAAGTGGGGAAAAGGATGGCTACATTGGAGCATCGCAAGGAAGATTTACAAGTGGCCCCCAAAAAACTACAAATATATATCTCATAGAAGTGGACACATATAGGTATATTAAGATCCAAGCTTGATAGAGGGAAAAAGTAGGCGTAGATATCATTCGTATTTGATTGCAACATATGTGACAATAGTTGATCGAGAATGACCTAAGTCTGCTTAACGTTGTTCTAGATCATATAACCACTTTGTGTCGATCTAGTTTATATCTTTTGGTGACAGATGTATTAATAAGTTGAGGATTTGCACGTTCAGTTGGACAACATCCCATATTAGGAGCATCAACAACAACACTGGTTAATGAGATGGGTGGTCCTAATGGTTAACATTAAACAACATGGAAATTAATAAATGTGAAAAAGAATGGCAAACATAGTAAAAAAGGTTCTTAACCTAAAATGCCTACAGTATCTTAACCTAAAATGCCCATCGGGCTACGTACAACAGAAGTTTCAAATTCAGTAGAAACAACTGATCCGGGCCAGACTGCGGACCATCCCATCCATATGGCAGACTGGGTCCATGCATTCAAGAAAGAAATTTTACCAGATTCGCTCCAATGGTCTGTTGGGTTGAATCAATGCTGGGACCTAAGGAAACCAGTGGTACGATAACTCCTTTTTATATTATGGAACCACCTCTCTTCACGAAAATTTTCTAAATGTTCATAGGCAGGATTAGCACACGTGGAGCCGAATGCTCTATGATAGATTGGGTTCTCATTTTCCAATACCTAAGACAAATCCCGATTATCATAAAACTTTATGTTTGAGGTTCTTAAACTTTAAAACTTTATCATTCATTTAGACGACACTACCATAATATTGAAAATATATCAGCATCTTTAATTTCTTAACATAAAATTAGGGTTTTTATTTAAAAAATTGATTAATCCGCTACATAAAATTAAAATTTTTAATTAAAAAAAATTGATTAATCCACCCCTTTAAGGTGCACTAAATTATTATCATCAATGTAATAAATGTATTATAACCCATTTATTAATGTAAATGCCAATAATTGTCTAAGTTAAAATTTAAAAAAAAATCATAAATAAAGATGAAGTTCTCCATATGAAATTTATATTGTAAAACTTAAGGTTATTTCTATAGTAACAAATTGATTTCATTTTTGATATACACATTTTCTTGTGCTTTAATTTAGGACAACAAACTTTACTTGTTTGTTCATTGGAATTTTTGGCTTGTATACTTACTTTTCTCTTGTCTCCTTTAGGTATAACTATATTCTACAAATACTCAAGCATTTGGCAACCATTAACCATCATCAAAACTTGTTCCCAATCCATCTTCCACTTTGTAGTTTGACCTATAGGGGCATAACCTTCCATAACTCTATTTTTCATCTCATTTCCCCCTAGGGTCGCTTGGGATTCCCCCCTTATGTATGATTTCTCCTTCACTAAAGCGAGGGGAGGGTTTATCTAAGTGACATCGGGTAGACTCTCACGTAGTTCTCTCCATCTTGTGGATTAGTTCGGGCTTTTCCCAACCTACAATTTGTGCGATAACAAGTGGCTTCGGAGGAGTGCCAAGGATGGGAACGAATGATGGAAAGCCTCCTCATGTGATTATAGGGTTAATATAATGTATTTATAATCATGAGAAACCCCAAATGTTTCAATGGAGGAGGTAGATACTGAGAAGACATAGGAAAACATACCACTCACCACTCCAAATTCTCCATTAGAAAATTTGTCAGTCATGGTGTGGTTGGAGAAATTCACATAAGACCCATCCAATTGTTGGGCCATGGTGTGTATTTTCAAGACTACACTAATGTGGTTACATTATTCATTGAGGCCTCTTAGGAAAATGTCGTGTGCACATTCCAATCAACTCAGTAGCACACTAACTTGGAGGTTCACAAATTGTCTCATACTGAGCAATCAATCACAAGTGTTCATCCACTCAACAAGTTTACATTTTCACAACAAGACACCCAAGCAATATAAGTGCAATAGTGGTATATATCCAATTTTCTAAGGATATTAAGGATAACCACTAATGAAGTGGGGAAAAGGATGGCTAGATTGGAGCATTGCAAGGAAGAGTTACAAGTGGCCCCAAAAAAACTACAAATATATCTCATATAGGTATATTAAGATCCAAGCTTCATAGAGAGAAAAAGTAGGCGTAGATATCATTCATATTTGATTGCAACATATGTGACAATAGTTGATCGAGAATGACCTAAGTGTGCTTAACATTGTTCTAGATCATATAACCACTTTGTATCGATCTAGTTTATATCTTTTGGTGAAAGATGTATTAATAAGTTGAGGATTTGCACGTTTAGTTGGACAACATTCCATATTAGGAGCATCAACAACAACAGTGGTTGATGAGATGGGTGGTCCTAATGGTTGATGAAGTTAATTTTGTGTGGGCATAGTTGCACCAAGCCACTAGTGAAAGACACCATATATTTTTAAATGTGAAAGACTAAATGGGGATCCTAAATCAATACAACAAACTCATTGCAGAGTTACAAGAATAGAGAAAAAAAGATGAATGTGGAATCTCAAACTATCAACAATCCCTTGGAGTGGTAGGAAAAATTCAAGAGAATCAGGCTACAAATGATAAGTTAGATGCACTCCATGAGGTAGTGTCGTTAGAGAAGAAGGCCCTAAGAGAATTCTTGCTAGGAGCATGATCGACATATTTAGACCTCCAATAGTTACATTGTTTATCCAATTCAATGTGGGATGATGTTTCCTAGACTTAGACTAAAGAGACTGATAGTGAGAAGGCCCAAGAATTCCTTATTAGGGCCTCTATCATTTTAGAAAAGCTACACAATTAGCAGGTGCAATTCTTAGAGTTTCAAGGCTATGCAATGTAGATTTTCCCTGAGTTGACCCATTTGTTTGGAGCGCAAGTAAAGAAGCAAGGTTGACTTGAGATAAAGTCAACAAGTGTAATCAAGGCTTATTGGCCCCTTCAAGATCAGTGCATAAAAGTAGTAGAGCACAAGGGAATGTGGTGAAAGTTTGATACAAATGGGTACAAGTTAAGAAATGTATTTCATAGTCAACTATGGTAATGTATTGATACAATCAACCTTAACCTTTTGTAATTGGATTGGCATAGTTAATCTTGACCACTATAACTTGTATAAACGTCCTTCGGGGCTATGGAGAAATGATGATACTTGATTTCATTGTTGTCATTGTTGTTGGGTTCTATGTGAGGTCGAATTAGTTATGGCGGGTTGCATTGTAGTATGTTATATGACGATATCTATTATCTATGATGTTGCATAACCCTATTGTAAGCTTTGTGGATGATTGAATAAATAAGAATTTAGGGTCCCATTTAATTTTGTTTTTATGCCTATTATAGATGATAAAGGGTTATGTTGTATATATTTTAACTATTTCCAAATCCTAAATAGTGTGTGGTTGTCTTTAGATGTTGTAATGGTTTACTTTCATAGTTACTATGTTTAGAGTCATATTTCAAAAATACCTATTAAATGTATGTTGATAGATTAACCTAAATGAGATTATGAAAATCCTACTAAATTTTAATTCATCTTTAAACTCTTTAGTCATAGCCATCTACTCTCTTCCAATTAGATAACAATGAAATTGGTGAAAAATTTGCCTAGCCAAAAACCTTTGATAAAATTCACCATTAAATTTTGGAAAATCTATATAAATATAAATATAACTTAAATTTATTTTAAATTTATACAATTTGTTTAATATAAGATCTATAAATAATAAAAATTATATATTATATAAAACTATATATACATAAATTAAATTATATATAAAACTTATAACCTAACCATATTATATTAATTTATAACTAAGTAAGGTTCATAATATATATATATATATATATATATATATATATATATATATATATATATATATTTGTGTGCGAGAGAGGTAAGGTTTTCGTAGCTCTCATGGTCTGTCACCATCAGTTCTCACAAGCTCCACGCGGTGACCTGATGTATCCCTCCTGAGATCGCATCGTATCACGGTTTTGCATACAACACATTTAGGACGAGTTGATCAACTAATGGTCCTTGCTAGGATCAGGGGGTTTCGGCAATGTCTCAATCGACCATTAGAGTAGAACACATTGGAAGTTATTCGCTCCATCATTAAGGATCTTGGGGAGCCGTCACAACATTCGGTGGATAGGAAAAAAACCCATTCCTCTCATAACGCTAATGCCTCAAAGTTTCTTAATGGTAAATCTTTCCCAAAGGCTAAATGTAAAACTGCACGAGATATTGAATATGCAATGTGGCCCTTGTGGGTCATTTTGGGAGTAAAAGGATGTTGCTAGACACTTTAAAAAAAAATGGACTAGTGGGGTACAAGCCAAAGAGCCCGGTGCTAGCTAAAGTACGGATGGCATAGATTCTAGGAACAAGATTTGATGTAGACTACATCATGAATATCCACTATAATTGGGGAGCATAGATGCTCTTCCTCAAGATATGGTCAATAAAATTTGAAGCAAAAATGAGCGGCTATAAGCTACACCATTATGGGTCTGCTTTTTCAGGTTGTCGCTCATCTTGTGTTCTGAAGACGTATTCCAGGAAATAAAGAATGCATTAGGGTTTTATTAAGAAGTGAAATTCTCATTTCAGTCTACAAGATATATGGGCATGGTCCATATTTTGGTGGGTTTAAAGTTTTTTGGGGTCTTGTGGACTCTATCACTATTCATAGTTGCAATGAGGTCTTCCATCAGGAAATTGACTACAAAGCCATTTCGATGTGGGAAGTGCCATAAATATGGTCATGTCTCGAAGGAGTGCTCCAAGTGAGTCAAGAGTCAAATTTGGATTTATAAGGATAGGGAAGAGAAAAATCACAAACATCCAATAACTTCTCAAGATTGTCCCTAGTCCCTTCCTACTCCATCCCCAAAACAGGCTATTGGAAATTAGGACCAACATAGATCAAGAAAGTCATAGGAATCACCATTTTCATTTGAGAACATATTGGGAAATTCAAATCTTCCATCCCCTCTCATTGATCCTTCATCTGATTTAGGGTTGTGTTTCGGGTCATTCATAGATCAATTCACAAGCTTGAAACTAGGGCCTAGTATTGAATTTATCACTAGCTTCTCTAGCCTTTTAGGGCCTTAGGACATCCTCCTAATCCCACTTGCAAAGGAAATTGAAATTGACCCTTGTTCGGTTCCAAACCCCCCTTAGTTGGCCTCTATTTTCCCTTGTAGCTCCTCCACCCTAGTCGGTCTCTCTTCCATCCTCCCCTCCCAAATACAATCTTAGATCCCATTCCTGCTATCTCTCCCCTCCTGATTTTGGTGTGGAAAGAGAACTTCGATATTATGATGAGAAAGGGATAAAAACCTCCCAAAGAGGTAGGAAATATTTTATTTCCCTAGATCAATGGTAGGATACTTCGGAATTATGCTCAGGATGATAAACATATCTCATTGGGACCCTTAGCGCATCAACCCTTGGCAACCCCTCATGATTATTTTATCATTAAATTGTCATGGGTTTACTAATCCCTCGTGGAAATTGGCCATAAATAGGTTAATTGAAACACATAAACCTTATATTATGATGCTCAAAGAAACTATGATGGATGGCGAAAGAGCTTCAAAAACTCTCTCCTCAATGTTCTCAAGATGGGATTTTCAGGATCAGATGCTTATGGACACTCGAGAGGACTTCTAATGGGTTGGAAATATTTCATCCTCAAATTGAATAATTCATGGGCTATCACAGTGGGTATGGAGAGATCTTTCCTCTCCAATGAGTTAAAACTAGAATTCCTTTATCTTAATATATATGGGCCATACACAGACAGGAAATTGTTTTGGGATTAGAAATTGAATCTCTCATCCATTGGGATTAGACATTGAATCTCCACTCCATCCATACTTGTAAACTAAAGGATGTAACTTTTGAAGTGGATCTATCCAAAGCCTTCGACGAGGTGAGCTAGTTGTATATCAAATTGCTCCTTAGTCATCTAGGTTTTGGACACGCTTTTGTAACCTGGGTTCTCAATTGTATCAGCTCAAAACCCTTTACACTCTTGATAAATGGGTCATCCACCTCTGTATTCAAAGCAAAAAGGGGTATTAGGAATGTCTACTCTCTCCCACCACTTCTTTTTCCTTTGGATTCAAAAGGCCTTAGCTTCCTAATTCATAATGTTGTCTCGATTGATCATTTCAAAGTTATTTTGATCAACCCATATTTTCCCTTTCTCGCCTTCTCTTTGTGGATGATTTTTCCATCTTTTGTGAAGGAGAAATTCAATTTGTGGAACATTCGAGAGACCT
Organism: Picea mariana; assembly: GCA_032191745.1. Taxonomy (NCBI): domain Eukaryota; kingdom Viridiplantae; phylum Streptophyta; class Pinopsida; order Pinales; family Pinaceae; genus Picea; species Picea mariana. The sequence continues at coordinate 54,965 of JASDQU010107808.1, forward strand.
CCTCTCTAATTTATGCTAAGCAACTAGTATGCAAATAAACTTGGATAAATCCTCTCTTTCCACATGGGGTTTGTCATATTAGGAAATTCAATATATATCCTAGAATTTAAGTATGCAAATCAATGATGTTGGAGTAGGGATGAAATATCTTGATTTCACCCTAAAAGAAAATGGTTACTTTAAAAGTGATTGGATGTGGCTTCCATCCAAAGTGGAGAAACGAATTCATGCATGGTGTAACCATTGGATATCGAGAGCTAGAAGGATAGTTTTTGTTATGTCTGTTATAGAATCCATTCATGTCTATTGGGCCACCTTATCCTGGATCCCAAAATGAATCTTTGGGAAAATAAGACGGGTGTCTTTTATATTTATGTGGTCGAGATAAGAAGACAAACATCCCTTATATTTTCCTCATGGAAAAGACTAGAAACTTGAAAAAATCTAGGAGGACAGGACCTGAAAAATGTATGCCTTTTTTCCAATGGTTTGGTAGCAAAGAATGTGTGGGGGTTAATTGAAGACTCAATTCTATGGAGGTAGGTTCTCTAGGAAAAATATTTTCCTCAAGAATACATTGTGGATTGGATTCACAATCCAATCAAAAGAATGTATAATGGGTCAATAGTATGGAAATCCATTGTCAATTCTTTCCACCCATTGTCAACTAGTTAATTTTGAAAGTAGGAACTAGGGAAAAAACTGTTATAGGAAAAGACCCATGGATTGGTTACAATAGTAACCATATTTTCCTATATTCTCTAATTTAGTCTATAAACATAGAGGTTTTATTTTTCCTAAATCGTATCTAGAAAAGGGACATAACATCAGGGTAGTTATATTCGTTAAATTGGAAAGAGGTTGTTCTGCACGAGGATCGTGCTCTAAATTGGACCAACTACATCAATTCCCTTACAAATTATTTTTTCCACCCTTAGGATTGTGAGGATCAGTTGATTTGGTCTCTCAACCCTTCAAGTAGATACATTCCCCAACTACGATATTAGGCTTTGACTCAGGAAATCTAGGAGGATCCCTCGCCATGGTGGGGGAAGATGTTGTGGAAATTAAAATATCCTCCAAAAGTGAAAATTTTTATGTGGCTCTTATTATTAAATAAATCCCCTACTTGGAACAACTACAAAAAACAAACTTCATCGATCCAAGCAAATGCAGTCTCTGTAAGAAATACAATGAATCAAATTTACATCTCTTTCTAAACTACTTCTTATCAACACTTGTATGGTCAGATATTCACCGAGTTATTTGGGAATAATGTCGATTGTCAAGAGACAATATTGAAGCTACTCTCAAATCTTGGATGGACAACTCTCATACCAAATTATGTAAAGCACTACCCTTGATTGCATCTTGGGGCATTTGGCTAACCCAGAAATAGTCCCTTTTAGAAGGTGGAGACCCTTCTCCCTCACAATGTGCTCTTACCAATTTGGAGATTCTTTTTGCATATCCCCAAAATCTGGATTCCCATTAGTCTACCCCTACATCAGAGACCCATATCACAAAAGACACCCCTTGGGATTTCTTTGGTGGTGTAACACAAGGGAATCTTGAGAGGAGCGAGGGGGAACTTTTCCTCTTGGAGGATCAATGTATCTCATTTTCAATAGGACTTGGCCAAGTCACAAAAAAATATAGCAAACTCATGGCCCTCAAACTAACTCTTTTATTGGCAAAGGAAAAAGGTTTATCACAAATAAACATATATGGAGACTCACTCGTTACCATGATATGCTTAAATGGGACCACCACTCTACATAACTACACCCTTCAACCACTATTACAAGATGTTAAAAGATCGAAATCACTTTCAACCATGTGTATAGGGACAAGAATGAAGAGGAAGACTCTCAAAGGCTAGTCTAGCACTAGATATGTGCACGTGAAAGATCATTGAAAAGAGCACCACGGGAGCTTTATATATATACATAGCTCTTGGTGACACCTCTAAATAATAAAATATTTAGTCAGAAATTTCATAAATTTTGAGGATCTATGTTGATATTACAATGCTCATTTTTCCTGATTGGAAATAATTTTGAATAATTTTGACTTCTTAGTCTCTCTATATATTGTAAATGATTGGATCACTAGTGGTTATCGCACACATGCAAGTGTTTTTGACAAATGTGTATTTTCAATGATATACATTTCAGTTTTAGGTGGTTAGTCTTTTCAGATAGTTTTGAGTAGCTCACTATAGGAATGCCTTGAGAATCTACTTATGTAATTTTGTTCATCTGCAATAAAACTACTTTTTTTTTTCTGGGAATATACATTGTGTCTGTGTGAGCGCGCAATGATTTCAAGGAGAACATGAATGGATGATTCAAATCGACAGCCCGGTAGCTTCATTCTGATTTCAACTATAGTGGGAATCCAATTTCTCTTCAAATGAGATGTACATTGTGACCATTTTGGCACCAATTTCAAAAAATGCATTTAACTATTGTAGAAAACCTTTTATCCTTAGCTTTTATATATATATATATATATATATATATATATATATATATATATATATATATATATATATATAATTTTGTTAATATAAGCTCTATAAATAATAAGAATTATATGTTATATAAAAGCATACACATAAATTAAATTATATAAAGCGTATATCGTAACCATATTATACTAATTTGTATTAATTTATACCTAAGTTGGGATTCAAGAATGGAAGATTCAAGGCACGAGTCACATTCTAGATATAAAGTAGGAATTTGAATAAATTAGTTTATCATCTCTTCAAATTCGATGAATTTCGAACTTCATGGAGAAAAGTAGCTAAACAAGGTGACTTAGCTCTCAGTTACACTTCGAGTGAGTTTTTTTTCCCTCTGGTAAGAATGAATATGTGATTATAAGAAGTGTTAGAGAAGTTATACACATTTCAAGTTGGGGCCTTAAACCCTTTGTCAGAGATTCTTGTGACACAATTATCTCTTAATTTGAGTATGTAGGTTTTTACAATTAGTTATAATGATTGCAAATTTTATAGAAGTAAACTCTGTCAAATTTTTTGAAAAGTCCAACGACACATCAATCTATAGTTATAATTGAAAAGAATGCTAATTGTGTGGTTTAAAGGAAAATTAAAGATAACTGTTGGAAAAAGTGAATAAATTATTAGATGGTTATTAAAATGAGAAAAGAATAATTACTAGCAAGTCAAAAACCAAAGAAACAAGGATGCTTAGAGATTAAAGAAAAGAATTAAAATAATCATGTGGTGTCAAAGTTGAAAATTAAATTAATCCAAAAAAGTCAAATGAGATAATTAGAAGGAATTATAAAAATTAGATTAAAATAAATTAAGAGATTAAAAGAGGAAGGAGGGAAAGGAATGAATGGAAAATTTGTATATATAAAGAATCGGGGGTTGGTTATAGGTTAAAGATGAAGATAATCTTAAATAGGACATGTGAGAGGGAGGAAAAGAAGTAAAAATATATAAAAAAGGTTAATATGAGAATACCAAATGAGAAAATGAACAGTAATAATAGTAATACCTAAAAGGAGGTTATGTGTAGAAAATAATAAAATCCACAATCAAATAAGAATGGGGGATAATGAGGAGAATCATCAAGAGGAAGGGAATATGAGCCAAATGAGCAAGTAGAAAAGGAATAATGGGAAATATGTTGGATGGTGGGTTTCCAATATTGACTTAGATTATACCCATCTTCCTCATTAAAATTGTTGGGATGTTTACCAATTTCTAGCACTTTTCAAATGATGCAAGAGGGGTAAAAGGGCATCAAATAAAATGAGTTGTTTGGAGTTGTGGGAGTGTTAAAAAATAGTTGACTTAGAGATGTGATTATGGAGTGTGTCAACTATGTGTTCTTTAAGTGGATATTTGAAATATCTACTAGTTTGTCCTATGTAAGATTTGTCACAGGGGCATGGGATTTGGTAAACTCCTTGGCCAAGCATAGGGTTAGATTTATCCTCGGAAATTCTATATAACTATTTAAGGGTTTTGTAGGGTTTAAAATGAGTTTTGTTATTCATTTTAGCCAAAATCTTAAAAATATGAGCAGTGTCATGGATTTGAGGAAGAGATATAAGAACTAGAGGGGAAGGAGGAGAGGAGTTTTTGGAATTATAATGGAAGGTTGAGAGAAAATATTTATTGATTTGGGAGATAGAGTAACCATTGGTCATAAGATCCTTAGTAAAGTGAGATTTTTCTTTCTCTAGAAAGTGGGAATGAGAGATTTGAATTGCTGGAGATTTTTGGGCTAGGTGATGATAAGAGTGGGCATGGAGGTATATGTTAGTGTGAGTCTTGTTTTGGTAGACTTGGTGGGTAAGAGTCTCATTAGGTTGACAAGAGACGAGAACATCAAGAAAGGGAAGAGGATCTTTTCAATCGGATTTCCATAGTAAATTGGATATAGGGGTAAACGATATTAAGATGGTCAGAGAAATATTTTAATATGGTACACCCATGAGGCCAAACAACAAAGGTGTCATCTACAAATCTAAACCAACATTTGAGTTTTAGATGAAATCTATTTAATGCTAAAGTCTCAAAATGTTCCATGAATATGTTGGCAACCACTAGGAACGGGGATGACCCCATAGTTGGGCCTTCAGTTTGTTCATAGAAAATTCCCTTGAAGGTAAAGAAGGTAGAGGTTAGGTATATTTCAACCAGGTTTAGAATTTCATGGTCAACAAGTTTGGAGATAAGATCAAGAGCTTCAAGGACAAGAATTTTGGTGATTAAGGAAATAACGTCAAAACTAACCATGATGTTTTGTTCATCAAGGTGTAAATGCTAATAAATGAAGGATTTTTTCCAATAAAAGATCAAATTTTATCTACTAGAAAGCAAACAAGAGCATAAGTGGGATCTCCTGTGGCACTAACTATATGTCTAAGAGGGCATATCTTTTTTGTGAATTTTTTTATTGTCCATGGATTTTTGGGGTTTGAGGGTTATGAGGAATAAGGTGTTTTTTTCACTGCAGGGTTTGAAGAGGATGACTTAATGGCTTTAGTGAAAGTGTTAGTAATGACATTAATTGGGTTCTTGGAAAGAATTTTATTCGAAGAAGAGG
>JASDQU010107808.1:84414-104066 GCA_032191745.1 Picea mariana
AAAAAAACAACTTTTTGTATGGTATACACGCCCTGTTTCATAGGCAGAGCGCGTACATACACTAGTTGCATCCTTGAAAGCCCGTGTACATACACTTGTTGCATAATTGAAAACCCGCGTGTACTCTGTTATCACATAATGTTGTCTGGAGTCATATGTGTTCGTTGTCGTGAATACCTAAGTCTGTATCCTTTCCCTATCTCTCTCCTTTTCACAAGCCAGATCTTGAGTTTTCCCCTTCGACTGTTAAAGTCATTTTTTTTGTTTGCTCCTTTTGTTCGAGCGCCCTGATTCTCCTTGATGTCTTACCCGAAGGAAGTCTTGGCCCTAAACCTATCTATTTTTCTCTAAGGATGAACAATCGTCTCCTTTGTTTCAGTCACTATTCTCTCTGTTTTCCCCAGCCCACAACAATTCGTCCAAGTCCTTGTTCACTCAGGCCGCAACCATGGATGTTAGGCGCAACTTTCATGGAAATCCATTTCGGGCTCAAAGCACAAGCAACAGACAGGTTGAATTTTGTCAGAGGCGGAGATTCTAGGAGCATTCCAAATTAACAACCCCTGGGTATTCGGGATTTCAAAGTTACACGAAATATATCTCCATTAAAAGCCTCGAAGGTCGGAAGCAAGAAAGAGTCGTCGATATTTAAGGGGACAGGTGGCAGTTGATCCAAGTGTTTGGGGAAATGAACTTGGGGAGTTTCGAAGTGAGAAGTGCATGAAAGTCCTGAAGGGTTGAAGCCTAAACTCCCGAAACAATTTGAGCCATCAAAATCTGAGGACACGTGGAGGTAGATCCCTCGCTTCGGAGTCCGGTGTTACAGAGAATTGTGGGAGTTAAACATTGCAAAGTCCCAAAGGACCGAGGCCTAGAGTGAATTTGGACCATCCATCGGCGAGGCCATGTGTCATTAGAGCTATGTCTTCGGGTAAAAGAAGTTGAAGGCAAAGGAGGTTTGAAATTTGATTTTCCTGGAGTCTGGAGACTCGAAGTAATTCTCAGTTGTTCAATTCAAGAAGACACGTGTCATCAGATCTCCAAATCTGTGTAAAATAACATAGAGGAGCCAAAGGAAAAGGAGCTAGCGCTCGAGCCCTAGAGCACCAAGTTCATGGCAGTTGTCAACACAGACACGTGTCATCTGTTTATTGCTGACACATGGCATTAATTTCAAGTGTTTTAGATATGCTTTCAGCATGTTTTCAAGTGACACATGTCACCTCTCCATCCACGACATATCAACATGGTGACGTCAGGCCTCCACATCATATCATCCTTTGAGAGATGTTATTGTTCAGTGCCAAAAGTAGCATCCCATCCCAAGGCACACTTTTGGTAAATCCTAAAGTTGGTGGGCGATTAATCTTGGCAGTGGTGCTAAATCTAGTGGGTGTGCTCAGATCACAGATCAGGACCAGATCTACGGCCACAGTCTATTGCGGGGATGCAACATGCTTGGGTGATAATTTTCTTGAGCGGTCCCGCAATGGAAGCCATGGTATGGCGAAAATGCTACGTGGCGAAAGGTGATGGATTGCGGGCCCAAAAGAGGTCTGAATCCAAACCGCTTTTGACGGCCCCGCAATCTCGTGTTTATATGGAATCCTATCTAAGAGCAGCACATGGCCACCCCCTGAGCATTGTGGTCTCGTTCAATCTCCGATGAGGCAGTTAATGAAAATAGAGTTGGTGGTTGAAACCTCGTCTCACTCCATAAATGGAAGGCATGGAAGGCCCAGCCGTGGGGACTGAACCGTCAGCCCGTAGTACCCCTGTGGGCAGATTTTCCTGCAAAACCCATGCCGATCTGAGCTCATGTCTGACATAGGCGTGCATGTTCAGTTTGACAGAAGAACTCGACGATGCAAAGCTTTGATTGTAGTGACCAGGTCACACTCTTGGTAGTGACATATTGTTCTGAGTATAAATAGATAGTTTTAATATTTTGTTAGGGTCGTCAACTGTTTGAGCAGAGATCCCTATTTTGTAATGTTTTGATGTCAGAACTATTCTCTGGTTATGTATCGGATTTGAGACTTTCAGATTAATAGAAGTCAACCTCTTTTCATCTCTTTGTAAAAACTATGCTAAAACACTCGGGCATGGAGGATCCAGTCGAGGGTTGTTATACTGTTGTAATGTACGTTTGATTGCAGTGGTATAATGTACGTTTGATTGCAGTGGTATCGTGACCAGTTTTAGTCATCTTCCTTGTGACAATTTTCCCTCTTACACTGAATGGCTTGAGCATGGAGGATCCAGTTGAGTTGTTGTAGTTGCATGGTGATGTAGGTTTGATCATTGTGCTGCTATGAATGTGTTGTTTGGACATATTTCAGTGTCTGAAACTTGAGCTTAAGAGTGATCTTAAGTCTTCGTTTTTCTTCTCCAAGTTGCTTGAAGGCTTGATGCCAATAACAGTCTTGTCCACCTTTATTACTAAGTCTTCGCTCTGCTCACACTTAAACTCAATTCATTGACTGAAGTTAGTTATGGCCCTCACTTCCCTGTGCATTTATTGTCTAGTTCTCTGTTGAACATCATTCATATATTGAGTTTTGTCCATTGACCTCTAATCATATAAAACCAACATCCACCAAAAACTCTAATGGGTACTGGTCTTATCCTCCCGCAATTTGAGGGTGACTTTCAGTGCTAACATACTCTAAAAAGTGACAAACAAATATAAAATTTGCTCTTTCCGGTGTAGTTTACACGTTATCTTAGGTTTTGGAACCATCTTACCTCATGTAGCCCTTCTCGCAATGAATTAACCATCATTTTCTCATATAAATAGGGCCCTAGGGGGGTCATTTGGATATATCAAACTAGAGGCAAGAAAACTCTACCAAAATTTCTCCCTTTGTTCCCCAAGTTCTCTACATTTTGCGTTGAGTTTTATCCTCAACATTCCCTTCCATCCATCTTCCTTATACCATCCATCCTTTCCCCTTCTATTGGAATGCTGGTGGTGAAGATTGTATTGAGAATTGTAATATCCCCAAAAATAATTGATTATTAAAGTCTAAGTGTACTTGGGAATAAATTTCCGTTTTTGGCAAATTCGGATTTGGAAATTATTTGCGATTTAAGGAAAATATGAATTTGGAATTTGATTATTGTAATTAATTATTTATTACTGTTGGGCAAATATTTGACTTTCTCAACTAACTTCTTTGATTGTGACACATGTAGAAGACAAAAATTTTTATAAATTAAATGCTGGAAGACAAATGGAACAACCAGGTTAAAAACAACTGACCATGACTCCATGAGTGGGGAACATATTTGAGTTTCCTCGAGGCTGATTTTTACAAGTGGCAAATGAGGGATTTGAAAACTAGAAGCCACTAAAAATCAAGGATTTGTAAAGTTGTTAATTTCCCAAGGAGGGAAGGAAATACCTAGGCACAAGATGCATATAAATACAACATATGAAGGAGGCAGGACACTGCTTAGTATGTTGGAGAAATGAAACTACTTGTTGTTATGAACATTGTTAGTGTGAGGCAAGGGAATTTCTGATCTGTGGAAGGTGACTTTAGCAAGGGAGGATCATTTAAATGCTCCCTTATGGACTCATGGTCAGGCTAGGGGGTGAACGAAGCAAGTAAACTTAGTTGTTCTTTTCTATGGTAGGGTGGAACGTGGTTGCTCTATTTGTGTCCCAACATTAGATTCAGATATGTACCTTTACCTGTTTTCTTGTTAATATTATGTTGATTATTAGTTTTTACGAATGAGATGGTTTATGTGATGATTGTTTATACATATATGTATGTGCTCACCTGGCAGAAATAAAAGAACTATTGTAGGTTCTAATTACTAATGAAATAAGGTTGTACATATATCAATAACTGTATATATATATATATATATATATATATATATATATATATATATATATATATATATATATATATATATATATATATATATATATAANATAAAGAAATGAGAGAACTGTTGTATGTTCCTAATAATATTTAAGTAGAATTATGCATATACATAAATGACTGTGTATAGTTGTATATATATATAGGTGTTCAAGCATAAAGGAAAAATAGGATTGCTACCATGTTCATATTAACCATCGAATTGGATATATATATACACATGTTGATTTACTATTTCAGATCTGTACAAGTACCATAAGAAATAGATGGAACGAATAACAATCCTCTTCTATATAATTTACATATTCTTTATGTTTATAACCACAGAAAACAATGATTTAATAGTCTACAAATGCATGATACAGTAGTTGTTACATTAACTGAACCTTGTTCAAAATGGTTTCAACAACCTGTATATTCAATTGAAAGTAAATTACAAAACAACCTATTTGTTCATGAAACCATGGTTCACATTATTACAGTGGAGTACCCTAGGGCAAGGACTCCATTACCATTGGTAGACAAAATCTAAGAAGTATTGCTTAAATGCCAAGATCAGAACTTGAATACCTTTTCGAGCAAGAAGGATTTCCTTGATTCGTTTCTCTCGAACTGTATAAACCTGCAGAGATAAAGAGTAGGGTTTAGTAAACTATACTATCCTTTTGAATCGAAATTACTTATAATGAATGAGATAAAAAAATACTTATCTTGAGTTCAGTGAAGGACCAAGCTGCCACTGGAGCTTGTGCGACGATCCTTCCACAACCAAAGGGGAGGAGTGGATCCATAAATTAGTTGATGGGTACCCTCGCAAAAATGAATCAGGGCCCCATCATTAATTAATGTAATCTGAGTATAATGCTTTTTATATGCACATAATACAAGCTACGATTTATACAATGATGAAATAAAGATACAAGTTATGAATCATACATGAATAAAGAAAATATACAAGTTATGAATCATAGAGTGCTAAATAAAATATATAGAGCCTAAGTCACGTTTTACACGACGATGTGTAATATACTTAGAATGTAAAAAGAATTAAGTCAGATAATCTCATAGGGCGCATCTATGAATGCCCATACAGGTAAATATCAATATACATGCATAGAGAATAGAATTCTGAGTTATAATTTCGCAGCGTAATCACGATTTTTTCCATAGAGGCAGTCAATTGAAAAGAAAAAGACATGTACAGAGTATGAATAATGCCTAACCTTTACTATATGTAATCTGGAATTAAATTACGAATTGATATATCTATCTATCTATCTATCTATCTATCTATCTATCTATCTATATATCTATATATATATATATATATATATATATATATATATATATATATATATATATATATATATATATATATATATATATATATATATATATATATATATATATATATATAACTGTGAAATCTACGAAATAGAGGATCAATGGTGACCGATACGGGTTCACTGTAGGAATTATAGAATGAAAATTCTTGAACAGAGGGTCGATATTGTGGGTTATACACATACCTACGCCATATAAAACACAGAAGGTAATTTATGCAAACAGAGAGTTAAAATTTGCCGATACGTTTATCACTGTACAAGTACTGAGGGAAAATTGCAAAACAGATGGTTAATGCTTATCCTGTAGATATTGTTGTAGGGTACCCATATGGTAAATCGCGAGCATAGGGTTAACATTTAACATATTCACAGGGTGTGAATTAGGAAGAGCACACATAAAATATTTTTGGCTACACTTATATGCATAGGGTAACTACAATTTTTCACCAAGTGGTATCGAAACTACATAGCTTGCATCCAAGAAATCCTTAAAGGATTTTTACAATATGTATATACATATATTCACGCAGAGAAGGAACAAGTCCCACAAAGGGGTAACATAAAACCATAGAGCACGAAACTACATAGGATTAAAACTCTATGCATATGTTTACGAGTACCCATTACACATTTGAATGCTAACCCATAAACTCCAGAACAGATATACGAATTACAGAGTTAGTATATCTCACACAGGGTGAAGATTTATGGGATGATCCCACAAAGAACAAACAAAAATCGATATGGGTAAATAATGGGTTTAACATTTCTATAACCGTGCATATAGGAGGATGCGAAAGAATACAAACAAATAACTGGTAAAATGTTTATGACCACAAGAGCACCGTAATCCACGAAGATTAGCAGAGAATCAGTCAGCCCGGGAGAACTCTAACCCCAGTTTTGAGAACTGTAAAACCCAGAAGATCCAGCCGAGAGGAAAAAATTTACGGAAGAGGTAGACTAATTCAATTACCAAACAAAGTGTTATGCCTAAATTAAAGAGTACAAGGGCAATGGAGTATTACATACCTTGCGTAGTAGAGGAACCAAAGTCACATGGCCTCCTCACTTTGTGTTTATTCAGAGCCAAGCCTCCATTATCGTTGACCATGCAGAGGAGGGTAGGGTTATCTTGCAGAGCAAAAAATTTCTTCATGCAAAGAACAATCGTTACAATGAGCATTACCTCGGGCCTCGTTAGAGGAGTAATGTGATGGTTATGCGCTAGTACTTTTCCATGTGAAACTATGGAGGTGAAAGGGTTACGTTGGACGCGGTGGCCGAGTGTCATTTCCCAGGGAGGTACAGTTCAGGTCGCCATTAAATGGTTTAGCCAGGGTTTAAATGTCAGACTGACATCCTCCATTAAACAGTTTACAAACAAATTTATTGTTGACTCGTGATGTCAACGAGTTAGGTTTATGAACTGTGTGTAATGGTTATGCTCGCCACTTTAGGTAAAGGGCATACTCCGTATTGTTCCCAACATGTTAAACAACTTAGGATTAACAACGAGTATCGTTGGGAGGTTGCTAATGATAGGTAGACCATGTAGTGCCCTGTATGCTAAACGATAACGATAGATAACGACAGATAACGATATCGTTAGTTATGTCACGATAGTAGCCTGTGTATTAAACGCTTATGCAATACAGTGAAGAGGTTTGTTGCTATATAAGTTAAACAATATATTTATCCTATAGATAAGTTTAGTGACCTATATGTTAGATGAAATATTTATGCTATGGATCGATTTATACATAGAATCCATATATTAGTTGTATATTAGCATAAGTATGTTGGTATAGCTAGAGTAAGGTTACGATCGATTATGTAATAAACTATTTATATAGTACAATTGGACATGGATAATGTCAACACCATGAGATCCATATGATAGTACATAGTAAACTATGTGAATGCATGTCAAAATGGATAAACATTAATGGTTATGGGTAAACTATGAGATAGTCAATAATATTTAGATTATTGCGCAATGTGACTTTTGCACAGCATAATTTAACACAGAGAGGTAGATATTCTAAGGGCTATGATAAGCTTGGTTACAATTGTGTTAGGTATAAAATAAGCGTAAGTTTTCGAATCCAATAGTGACGATAAAACTACTCTGCATATAATAAAGCTATGTTTGAAAAAATATTGACGAGTCAAGGAGTTTTAATGTTCCTCAACAAAAAATTCTTTTTTTTGGGAAATTTGGGGTACATTACATATGGTATTGGAGATGAAGGTTACAACACTTGGACCTCAGGGCAAGGCCAAATTAGTTAGTTATTTTGTTTTTTTCTGTTAAAGAAAAACTAACAAATATGTTTATTGTTACAAACAAAATATTTTGGTTTGTTGCGATAATGGCAACACAGAATGAAGAGGAGATCAGACTTGAATAAAATCTCGATCAAGGACCTCCTAAAGAAACTGGACATAATAGTGAAGGAAGTTCAACCAACCAGGTTCTGGAAACAATGAGGAACCTTATCGTGGAATTAAAAGTGTTCAAAATAGATAATGAAAAGATGAAAAAGACACAGGAAGACAAGCAATAAATAAATGAAATGTTGTTGCACAATATAGTAACAAAGAAGATCCCAAAAGACAACGACAAAGAGTAAGAAGTCAACAAAATATCCTCTAAAAATTTCGGTCATGAAATAGAAAACGAGAACAGTTCTTCCGAAGGCAAACAAGTGGAAGGAAACAAATCAGCCACAGGAAGAAAAATAAAATAGGTGGATCACCTGGAAGGTGAATTCAAGAAGATAAAACCATCCACCTTTGACGGAGAATCAAGGATGGGTGAAGAGGCTGAAGCATGGTTACTAGATATAAATAAGTACTTCCAGATTTATAACTATTCTAGTAACATGAAAGTCAGAATGGCCATTTATAACCTAAAGGGAAAGGCAAGTATCTGGTGGAAAGGAATCAAATTGGCAAAAGTATTAAAAGAGAAACAGATGGAATGGTCATATTTCAAGAAACACTTCAAGAAACAATATTTATCATAAATCTATTATGAAAGAAAGACTAAGGAATTTTATGAGCTCAGTCAAAGCTACACAAGATAGTTGCAGGGTTGAGACTCATGCCGTATAACGACATGATAAGCTGGGCTTTGGAGAATATCAACGTCCAAACCAGGAGCATCACCAACCACCAGAAAGTTGTCGTTCATTCTTTCCGATCGGAACACCTCCAAGTAATGTATAATCTATCTCCCAATCCTAAATATAATTACAATGTTGCATTTATGTTGGTATTTGAGCAATAGGAATGCATAGAATACGACAAGAGTTATCTTGATATATTCAAGTCTTGGTGGGGGAACCTAGAGAAGTTCAGGGCCGATTATCATGGCATGTATGCCACAACGTCATTGGACACTCACTTGATTTACATATCCATGATGCTCTGTAGACTATTTGGGAAGAAGAGTCCTACTCATTTCCCAGTGGAATGGGTATCTATCATGCACGAGGTGGTCGAGGACTACACTTTTAATTGGGCCAAAATATTGTCGGACAACTTGTCCAAAGAAATTACTAAATACAAAATGGAAAAATCAAAGGGTCAGCCCGCCCCTTTCTATATGTCTGCATATGTCATGGATTCCATCTGTTTCATGACTCCTTTCCCACTGATGAATTGGAGCTAGACCCCGACCAATACAGAGCCTATTCACTTCTACCATTCCAAACTGTGGGARGAAAAGGAAAAAGATTTATTTTACAAAATCTATCACAATGTAGTGGTGCATGTTCATATAGCCCTATATGGTCAACCCCCACCTCGAATTTCAGACAAGATTATGGGAAATATGGGAAAACTAGAAGATTGGTTAATTGAAGAAAACTTCTCYTATATCAGGGTTTTTGGATGCTCAGTTCCATGCTCTCCCGCGGTTTTTACTAGACCGGCTGGTGTGCATGGAAGTAGCTTACCACAAAGTAATGGGAGGCATCAGTAAGGAGTTGAAGGCAACCCAGAAAAAGGTATGGCCGACTATTCCTATCCAGGTCAGCATGTTTTCACTATTTGATTTTAGACACTCCAAAGTGGAGGCTGCAGCTTTGGATGATGTCAGATTGGTCGACATCGAATTCAAAAGGCACAAACCACACAAAATTGTGGAGAACCACCTAGCCCAATTCAACATCAAGAGATATGTGCATGAAAAATCCCCACATGAAGAAATATTCAGGGGGGTTAGATCTTATGAAGAGATACTGGGAAGATTCCAAACCCTTTCCCCAGATCAACATGATAGTTTCCTCAGTTTCCAAAGACACAGGTGAAATAGTTTGGCAAAAATATTACAAGGAGATTTGATAGTCGCTCCTCCTGCACATGAATCTATACCTCTAAGTTTCAGGCCAGGGTACTCTGGTAAACATAATATTGAGGAAACACCAAAGAGCTCTGAAGTTTTGACTCATAAATTAGAAGCTTCATTATCAATTCCCCTAGGTCCTCAGGAAACGGCTCAGCTCAAAGCCTTCCTAAAGCAAGGGTAGGATGCATCTCCTTCAACACCAGTCACACCTACTGCCAATACAACAAAGAAACAATAGTATACAAAAATCGGTAATCCTATTAAGTCATTGACACCTCTGTAGTCTAGCTTCGAAATCCTAGTTCCGAAATCATTTTTGTAAGTGATCTTACCCCAATATTTCCTCAAGAGATGCCTCCTTTGGATTTATTCTTTAACAAGAAACAAAGGCCCATTGTCAAAAGAGAATCACACCAGAAGGATGGGGTAATAACCAAAATGAAAAGGATGTTGTATGATGGAAATGATCGTGATGATTCAGAATTCGTGAAGGAAGTTGCAGGTTCATTAGGTTCCTTTGCCATTGCAAACCAATGGTCTATGAGGAATTTGGCAGAGCAACTAAGACAAAAAACATTATTAGTGGGGAAGTTTCAATATTAATTACTAGCCATGGAAAAGACTGTAAGGAATAATATGAGACAAGACTTTGAGCAAATCAGAGTTCATGATTGACATTAAATCCAACGGATGCAAGCTAACCTCGAAGAGATCCATCAAAATTCACAGGCCAACCAAGGTCAAATCACTCAACGTGATGAATTTATAAGACAACTGCAAGCTAGATTGAAGGTGACTGAAAATGTCTCGATAGACATTCCGCCCTTCCAAATTCAAGCATTGGAAATAAACGGAAAAATGGAAATGGCCTAGCAGGATATTTTTATGAAGGTTGATGCCATATAGAAGTGATATCAGGTAATAGACATTTCTCTGAAGGATGTCTATATCAAGGAAAGAGAATCTTGATTATCCCAAGATAAGTTTCAAGAAGCCATCGTATTGGCACAAAAAGATAATATCCCTACTTTTCCTCGACTTTCCCCTTCTGAACAAATAAGAGGTGATATGGCCCTGAAGGCGTGGGAAACAAATTTGGCAGAGAGAAAGAGATTAGCCATGGAAGTAAAGGACGTTTTCCAAGAAGCGTTATCATCATTAGACAAGAGACTGGTTTATTTTGAGGGAAGCAGTATTGCGGAGGCCTTGGGGAAAATCGATATTGAAATGAACCATCATAATTCTAGAAAGAGCAAAGAGGAAACTCTGGAAACCATTCAGGAAATGAGCCAGATTGACCTTCTTAAAATAAATAAATGGATAGTGAACCCAAGTTCACAGTTCCAGGCCTTATCTCAAGAAGTGAAAAGAATCCAAAAAAGGTTACCTCAAGTGGAAAGGAAATTATATACTTTTGAGGTGAATGAAACAATTGAGCCATCAAAGTTGGTGGTGGAATTTTTAGATAGATGCAACCAATGCATTGAGCATGGAAAAGAAAGCACAGTTGTGACCAGGTAAGAAAATGGCATTACATTACTGAACATGGCTTGAGGGACATATGGAAGAAGAACTACAACGACTAAGATGTTATGCCGATTTATTAAGAAGAACAAAAGACAGACGTGTCTGGCCTAAAGGAATGAGGAAAGGAAGTGTTTCTGCCAGCAGACAAAGAGATGGAGGGGAATATGAACAAAGCTCATCACATTCTACACATTGTTGTCCTATTTCAAATATTTTCTATTTTATTATAAGAAGTCCAACCGTTTTGATTTGTGACAGTTTTGTATAAATACATAGATTCAAGATCTATTAAAGGTTACTTCTTGCCCGATGTAATAGAAAAAACTATCCTTTTGAGTATTAATAACAAGTGTAGACAAAGATTCCAAATTCTGTTCATTTTGAGTTATGTGTTTCTCCTGTATTTCCATATCTCTGAATTTCTTTATATAATTCCTTGATAAGTGATTTATTGCAATTTAGTATCACAACTACTATAATCATATTTTCTCAGTAATTCGTTAAGTATGCATTTTTTCCTCTGTAATTGTTGTAAGTAATACAAGACCTGCAAGCTATATGAATTACCACATTTTATGTCTTGTTCAAGGGTGCACTATCCACTTTTCTTCTATTGGAACAAGTTGAGACTCTTCAGTAATTGATGCCTTGCTTTGTTTAAAAGTTTTGTAAGTTTCTTCCACATCATTCGATATTATAATTGTGACTCAGACAACAAAATACGATCTCTGTACTTTCCTATTATTAATTTCATTTAAGGATATTTTCTTATACAACTAAAGGTAGAAAAAACACTCTTTAAAACAGTCTCTTTAGATTTTCCTGATGTCTGACTTTACTCTTTGAGCCTTAAGTTTGATCTCAGGAACAACATCATTTTGGCGTTATTGTCGGGGATGGAGAAACAAAATTATTTTTGCCTGGGAAAAGGACAAGGTAGATTTCTATCTTTGATAGTGAACAAAGATTGAATACATAACTAAGGCTTATTTTTATTTTTCACTTGGTGACTCCACCGTAGATAAAACCAACATTCGGTCGAAAGAATACCAGAAAATATCCAAACGAGAAGTGTTGTCCCTTGACCAAGTTTTGAGGAAACATTGGTCGTGTTTGACCACTTTTGGGACCTCGACATGTTGGTCGAAGATGGAGCGCCAGGCGGAGCTAATATCGCGGGATCTCACTTGTTTTGTAGACTTGTGGACCCATCAAAGGGTTTACCTTGGTTTATGTAATGGGTTATGGGATGTCGGCCCATGGGTTTACCCATGTTTAGGACTTTTTGTAAAAGTATATATAGGAAGGAATTTATTGTAGAAAGTAGTAGAAGCTTAGTGCAAGCAATGTAAGAAGTCTGGTTGGTTGACTATGTGCATGATATGATAGTAAGGCTCTATGCCTTGACCTGATTTTGGGAAGGAGGATCTAGTGCACAACATGTAGATCTCCTGTCCTCTGCGGAGTTTGGCTCTGTGGCTTTGTGCACATGAGAAAATGAATGTAAGAATATTGAATATTAAAAAAGAAACAAGAAGAAGTCGTTGGTGGATGTAGCCCCACACCAGGGTGAACCATGTATATCATATGTCTTGATGTGCTTTGTGTGATGTGAATAATGTTGTTTATCTGTTTAGTTTTGTTGTTATAATGTATGATAAATGCATCTAATGTTTTTGCTTAGTGCTTAATGGTATTAAAGATAAATGAATGCTAGATCTAAGCTAATGCTATGTGCTAAGTGATTGAAAGTGATTTATCTTTATTATTACTGCGTTGATCTGTTATAAGGGTTTAATCTGCAATGTGAATGAGACTCATGAACTAATGCATATGGTTGGCTAAGTTCTTTGGTAAGTGTTGTAATCATAGATCTGTGTCCTAGCTTGGTTGTAGATACCTGAGTCCTACAACCCCCCCGCCTCTACCTCGGGTGAGACTTCATCTTCTTCGCAGGTGTTGCCGAAAGGGCTGGTAGTTAGGGTTTTTTTGGTGTGTTGTTGAAGCGTTGAACCCTGGTTCTGCTCCTGTGCTAACAAATGGTTTCGTTGTCGAGACCTAAAACTAAGATTGTTGGGAATTGAAGAAAAGATAAAGCTATGTACGCAGATCTATTGTTGTAGTGCGCAATATTCTACTTGACTTGCGAAGCTCTGTGCTAAGAAAGAAACTTGATCTGAAGAAAAGAGGTAATATCTTAAATCTTTGTGCTCTGGTAAGGGTAAGATAAGTGGAAATTATTTCTTCGAAAGCATGAATATAGGCATGTTTGATAGGTTTTGTCCTATTCTGAGAGCTAGGGCACAGTTATAAGAAAGAGTTGATCTGAATAAATTTAATAGAAATAGAGAAAGATATGTTATTCCTATGCATAGAAACAATTTTTGGACTAATAAGTGGACACAGGAACCTAGAAAGAATTTTTGCAGATTGCAAGTCCATCACCGTGATCCCAGTGCGCAGTACAGGAGAGGTTGGGGATTGTTTAAAATAAAGAGAGGATTGACACTATGTTATAATTGCATAAGAATGAGACATCTTGCTAAGGAATTCCCTGGTACATGTCCTATTTGTCTTTGTTGCAAACTTAGTGGTCATGAGGTTGAGGATTGTCCAAGAATGATTGCTAAAGTTGAAAAGATGAACATGGGACAACAAAACTATAAAGAAGGTCAAGAGACTAAGGATATTTTAAACARTCATAAAGAGAAAGAGTCAAAGACTATGTTAGTACAGTTAAAAGAAGTAACAGATGATCACAGAGACATCAGTTTACCAGAGATCCTGAAAGAAAAACATCGTATAGTTACAATAATAGAAGAATTCGACATYGACTATGTATTGGATGAAGAAACACATGTGAATATTATGCTATAAAGCACTTGGGAAATTTTGGGAAGGCCTGCTATGATACCTTCATTGGGAAGGATAGGCTTGTTTAAAGGAAAAATGATAACCCTATGTGGAAGAGTTACTAATATACCTATGATTGCTCATGAAACATCGACTAAAGAAGAATTTGAAGTCATTAAATTTGTTGATAACAATGCCCATTTTCCACTTTTGTTAGGAAAGACTTGGATCGAGGAGGATCATATCAGAAGGAAAGCAGAGGAGGAAGCCACATAAAAGAAAAATCAAGAACTAAGGGATCTCATAACTAGAAAAATAGATCGACTAATAGAAGAACGAGAAGATGAGTCAAAGCAGCAGAACACAAGAGAATTAGCTGTCGAGGTTCAAAGAAAGCAAAAAGGTTTGAAGGACCTGTCCATGAAAGAAAGAAGAATACCTACCCTGGAGTTAATAAGGGAAGAGGTATTACCTTTGAACCCTTTGAAAGAACATCAACAGTGCTTTGTGTGATGTGAATAATGTTGTTTATCTACTTAGTGTTGTTGTTATAATGTATGATGAATGCATAGGATGTTTTTGCTTAGTGCTTAATGGTATTAAAGATAAATGAATGTTATATCTAAGCTAATGTTATGTCCTAAGTTATTGAAAGTGCTTGATATTTATTATTACTGCGCTGATATGTAATAAGGGTTTAATCTGTGATTTGAATGAGACTCATGAACTAATGCATATGGTTGGCTAAGTTCTCTGCTAAGTGTTGTAATCACAGATCTATGTCCCAATTTGGTTGTAGACACCTAAGTCTTGCAACCCTCCTGCCTCTACCTCAGGTGAGACTTCATCTTCTTCACAGGTGTTTCTGAAGGGGCTGGTAGTTAGGGTTTTGTTGGTGCGCTGTTGAAGCGTTGAACCCTAGGTCTACCCCTGTGGCAACAATAACAAGACCACACCAGTGTCAGATCTTGAAAAGTTGTTAAAACCAAAGGGATACCTCAAATAGACTATTGCATCAGCAGGTAAAGTGTATCAACCCAAATTTTCACAGGTTAATGCTAAGGTTTAGATTGAAGAACTAACCCCTGAAAAGAGTTTTAAACAAATACCCTCTGTAGAGACGTCAACTAGTAAACCCGAGACTACGCTTGAGAATCCGGAGGTAATTGTTCTTGAGATAAAAGTTGAGTTTGACTTGAACGATACTCTTACCTGTAAGAAAAAAAAATCCCATTTGATACCTATCCTCCTTGACACGCTATCGGTTCTATCCTTGCACAAAGTAAAGGTTTCAGTTTCCCGAAACTCTGAAGAATATATTTTATACCCTGATTCATCCCCTATCGGTTCTCCTATATATACATCTTGTAAGTTTGAGGAAACCAGCCCATCTTTCCCTTTTCCTCCTCTTATAAAATTTCCATCTCCTAACAACCTTTTTGTGGAACTCCCTTTGCCACATCCCGAAGTAGTCAAAAGGTCCCCACTTCAGTCCCTTGAAGTTTTTGAAAATCCTTTTTTCAGTTTTTGAAGTTCATCCCCTAGACTTCCAATGGTTGCTGCTATAGGAGGGGGCACCAAAGGTGGTGGTGCCGGAGGCGAAGGAGCAGGTGGACAAGGTCAAGGAAAACCTCCACCCCCTAGAATCCTTTCCAAGGTAGCTGCTAGATACGCTCCCTTGGTCCTCCTTGTTTTCCYTCATGATTTGCCCGAAAACTATATGAAAAACCTACCAAAATTCATGAGAGAAGGAGATTTAACCGCAACTGAACACATAACCATTTTTTATTAGTTTGTTGATATCCTCARCATCRAACACAAAGATGTTTAGTCAAGGCTATTAGTACAAACCTTTGAAGGACAAGTGAGAACCTAGTTCTAATGGATCTCGGTAGGTTCCATACGTTCATATGATGAGCTAGAAAATGCCTTCCTAAGACAATGGGGAGAGAAGAAAGACCATCTCTATTAGTTGACTGAATTCGGGGCTTTAAGAAAAAATAATTTTGAATCAGTCTGTTATCACATAAACTTGTCAGAGCCTTAGGATTTTGTGGTTTCTACCTAAGTCTGCAAATTTTTCTTGTCTCTCCTCCTTTTGCAGACCCTATCGTAAGTCTTTCTTCTCAGCTTGTAGTTGTTATTTTGTTTGCCTTCACCCATTTGATCGACCTGTTTTTCCTTGGCGGATTGCCTGAGAAGTATCGGCCATAAGCCTTTCTGTTTTCCATAAAATCGATTACTTCTCTCTCTTTGCCTCTATCGTTGATTCTTTTTGTTTTCCCGGTCCCTCGGCCATTCATTCAAGTAAACTACGCAGGTCGTGTTCGTGAGAACCAGGTGCAACACTTGAAGCAATATGATATCAACTCAAATCAAGCAAGTGAGAAAGATCAACTTTTAGTGGTGGAGGTCCATCAGGAAGATTGGATCGATGACCATCGGGTGATCGGGATCATACATTTGCACCAAGTTTAGCATCAAACAGAGGTCCAAAATCGCAAGGTCAATCCTAGTCGTTTGTACGGGGAAGGATGCGTGGCGTAAAATTAACATTTCGTGGTTTCGCGAGATGGAGCGATCAAGGAGAAAAGTCACCGGAACTCGCAAAATGAGAAATCATGATAAGATCGCAGTCGTTGATCAAAGGAGAGATCTGAACCGATGGATCAAATTTTCGCGATTTCATAAGTTGGTAAAGTAGGAGGGTATAGTCTTGAAGACTCACAACACGTCAAGTCCTGAAATGATCTTGACCATCCATTCCAGAAAAATGCATGGCGCGGGATCAACATAGATCAAGTCATTTCAAGGAATTGAAGTGAGAAATGTCGACGACCCAAGGTCCTGAAATTCTGATGTTCAGTAGGGTCATCCGATGCAAAGGGATACGTGTCGCCCGATCCAAACAATCGTGCTTTCATGACTCAAAAATTTCGGCAGGATCAAAATGCAAGCTCACGAAATGCAAAATTCCAAAGCATCTGGGAATTAGGCACATGGTCACAACCTAGGTTCAGATGAAAAGGAGTTGTGCAAAGGATCAAAGTGCCCGAGTTGGTCACAGAGAAAGATTTGTGTAACCTCAAGGTGCCATAATTGACTCGGAGGAGTCGTGGGCTCACCTGGAGCATTCATGGGTGTCGGGTGTCAGGCCTCGCCCTAATCCCGATGAAAGTAGTCAATGAAAATGGGGAAGGTGGTTGAAACCTCGTTTCACCACTTAAATGGAAAGCATTGAAAACTAGCCATGGAGGGAAGGTAGTCAGTCGAAAGTTCCCTTGCCATGGATTTTCTTGTGAAGCCCATATTGATCTGATCTTGCGTCTAACAAGCGAATGCAAGTGCAATTTGATAGAAGGAGATACAGATGCAAAGCTTTGAGTGTTATAGCCAGGTCACATCTCTCATGGTGGTGGATTTTTCTGAGTATAAATACTCAGTTTTGATATTTTATTAAGGTCGATGGTTGAGCTAAGCTCCCGTATTGTAAAGTTTTAATGAAGCCTCTAGTTCTCTGGTTATGTGTGGCCATTTGAGACTTCTGGTTTAATGAAAGTCATCTTTCTTATCATCTCTTTGCTTCTGATATTGAAGACAAGGGCATGGGTGATCCAGTCAATTTGTTGTGATTGTATTGCAATGTACGCCTGATTGCAATATTGTTATGACGTTTTCAGTTTCGTGAAGTTTTGGGTTCAAGAAGATCTTGTATTCAAAGCTTATCTTCCTTAGGCTACTGGAAGACCCGATGTCCATAGAAGACCTGTTCATTTCCTCACCATTTCTTCCCCCTACTCACCCTTTACTACAACCTACTGACTGAGTTAGATCAAGACCTCACTTTCTCATGCCTGCCAACCCTATTTTCTGAGTTAAAGCACTATAATCTCGAGACTGTGTCCATTAGACCACCCTTAAATTTATTCATTGTGACATAAAAATGATGGGTATTGGGCCTACCTCTGCCACAATCCAGAGGTGACTTCTGGTGCTAACATTTCTGGTGTCGTTTCCGGGGATGAAATTTAATATTTTCCCTGGGACTGAACAACAAAGCTTACTAGTTCTGAAGGTGCATTAGAACTTAATACATCAAAGATTGCAACTGTGCACTTGGTGACTCCACTATTTCAGTTGTGGCTTCTAGAGGTAGACACACGAGGTCTACTCCACAGCTGCCTTTAGAAACACCTGAAGCTGGCCCATAAAAAATTGTTATAAAGGGAAAGGCCCCTCGAGAAGGTACTTCTTCTACTGAACTAGGTATTTCTAATGATTTTCATTGTCCTCCTTTAAAAACTTCGATAGCTGCTTCTCATTCTCCTATTATACCATATGTTGGATTTTCCCAAAGTTTAAAGTTTGGGAGTGTTCCTGTTGAGTTTTCCCCTCTGGGTCTCAATTTGGAGGAAGAAATCCTTGTCACTCCTCTCTCCCCTAAAGTTGTACCTTGGTCTAGACCCTAGACCTCAGAAGATTTTCCCACTCCAGGTTTTATTACTCCTCCTCCCGTCAGAGTTATTGATTTTGCAGAAAGGGAATCCTTTTTTCCTTCAATCCCTATAGCCTTTTATCCAAATCCTCTGTTGTTTTCCTTTCCTCTTGGAATCTATATTCCAGTATCCCCTATTTGAACCCCTTCCCCTCCTAGTTCTCCTCCACCTATCATCCCTATGGCAGGTGCCAATCCTCCTAGGAACAGAATGGATGCCATAGTGGCTGCAAGATATGCCCCTCTAGTCCCACCTCAGCGAATTAATGCTCTCCCTGTTGGAGATTACATAAATTATATGCCTAAGTTCACGGGATAAGAAGACATAACTGCTGAAGAACATCTTGCTGCCTTCTACAATTATGCATACAATCTGAATATTGAAAATGAAGATGTCTGGATTAGATTCTTTGTCGAGAGCCTTGATGGTGAGGTTAGGAAATGGTTTAGGGGATTCACCCTTGGATCCATTGCTGGGATTGAATCTTTGGATGATGTTTTCTTGAGACAATGGGGGGATAAAAAAGACTTTATGTACTATATTACAGAGTTTGGGGCTCTAAAGAAAGAGGAGGGAGAATCTATCTTTGACTTCTCCAAAATATTCAACAAAATGTACAATAAGATCCCTGCTAAAATAAATCCTACAGAAGCCTCTGCCAATATTACCTATGCTAGTGATTTTGACCCTGATTTTCTCCTCCTGTTGAGAGAGAGAAGAGTTACTTCCTTGGCTCATATGCAATATGTATCCCTGGAAGTAGAGTCTAACGTATTCATAGTAAACCAACTCAAGAATAAGGTTGAGAGAGACATACCAAGGGGATGATATGAAGCCTCCACCTCTGGTTCCTCTACTTCCCCCCCTCAAATGGATGAAGTAACCAAGTTACTAAAATCACATTCAAATAGGATGGAAATATTAGAGGTAGAGGGGAAGTAGACATACATAAATCCTCAAAATGTTGATAATAGAGCCAACTTCAGAAGACCAAACAATGCGTTAAGGTCCTAACCCGCACATAGGTAGATCAATGTATTCGGATGTAATAAAGGTCAATATTAATAAGACCTTTCAATAAAATAGAATAAGGCGGATGTAAGAAGACCTAATAGAAGCTTCCGCTTCTAGAAGGATCTTCCTCTAGATGCTTCTTTTTAGTATAAATAGGAGT